>CAIGRL010164247.1:0-14883 GCA_903798325.1 Fraxinus xanthoxyloides | reverse complement strand
ATCGTTTATTTATTTTCGAAAAATATTTAAAGACTTTATCATCGATGAATTTCGCGATTACCAATGTTTAATACATTTTATTCCGCAAACTAATTACGAAATTCAACTTTAAAGAGAATGACGTAGCAATCCAGGTTCACGGAACTCGGGGCGTTACATATGTAATTTATGTCTTACATGACAGACAACTCTATACCGTTTTAAGGCATGGTTAAAGAAAATAAGTGTTCGATTGAATAACCTCATGATTGTTAGATCTAGGCTTGGTTGTTGATAGTCCATTCCTGCTAACAAAATTACAAATCGATCTGGGAAATTATTAGATATCCACCCAAGTGGTGATGAATTGTTATATACACTTGAAATATTTCACGCTTCTTCCTTTACTTACTCTCACACAATACTCTTGGCGAGTTTTAAATCATCTACGCTACTATCTGTGAGGGAGGAGAAGCAAAACGTGTATTAGCTATAATTATGTAAAAGATTAACACCTTCAAAATTGATGAATTTTCAAGTGCATTCAAAATTTAAAACAAAATATAACTGTTAAGACACAGGGATGGCAAAATTCCCCCTTCTTACTCAATTCCAATAGTAAACGGGATGGAAATAACGAACATGGTCCACGTCCCAAATTTCGTCAACCCACTCAAATCTATTTTCTTTATTTTATAATTTTTCAATTAAAATCTTGTTTACAAAAATAAATAATTGAACGGGAAGATATCTGGAGATAAATCTCGCCCCGCTTCCCCTCTCAAAATTTTTTGACAGTGCGGGGATGGTAATGGGTACCCGTCCCTGCACCCCGTATACCATCCCTATTTGAACATGAATGAGAAACTTCAAAACGAATGATTATCATGGTCTATTAGGAAATACAGACATCATAGTATGAATAATACATAATATATATATATAAAAGAACTTCCATGAAATTTTATTTATTTTTCAGTTTTATACGTTTACATACCTAAGGGGTTGAAATTTAATTGCATGCCTATAAAGCATGCATAGTCATATTAGGAGGGACACTTGTTTTCCGTGTCATGTCAGATAGAACACTTGGTAAAATTGAAGAAAAGTTTAATTATTGAAATTTCCATTTTATAAAGTTGAAATATGGTTAGAACACTTCCCGGACTTCATCTCAAACTTGTTTTACATCTACTGTCAGCATTTTTTGTTTGTGAAACAAAATTTATTTCAAAGTTAATTATATAACAAATATCTACTTTGGCTCACAAGCGACTTTCATTTTAGCTAGAAAATATAATTTCGGATAAAAAAATGGAGGAGAATCGTGAGTGACTTGTGAGTCAACTCGGCACTCCAATTTATATGTTGATATATTTATGTTAGGTTATGCTATGTTCACGTCATACTTACGTGTCCTTACTTCTTATTAATTTGTTGAATATGAATTTAAGTTTAGATCCGACTTTTTCCATAATGATGTCAAATCATCTTAAACTATTAATCTTTTTGAAGAAAAAAAGAAAAAGGTGATTACTCGTGGTAGGAAACCATTTATTTTTATGGTCAAATGAAATCCTAGTGTGTAAATCTTAATGATTAGCAAGATTCCTACATTTGACTGATGTAGTTGTGGCTTGCATGTTGGACTGACCGGATGACATGATTTTTTATTTTTTTTTGCAATCCCATTGTCTCCTTTCTTGTCATACCTACTTCTTTGACATTGGTATCAAGAACTTGGAATAAAATAATCACCCCAATAACAAAAAGAACCGTGTTAAATTTGTCGGAATGATTTACCATATTTTCATCCAATTATCTACTGTCATCACTACATCTATAAAAATAAGTGAGCAAAAACTTGTAACAAAGGGGCTTATTCCTAATAAAAATGTTGGTCCATTGTTTATTTTTATCTCTAAAGTGAAGACGTGGAATAAGTATATTTTTATGATTTGTGGGTTCAAGTATTGAGAGCCACGTTAAAACAAGAATCAATTAAGAGAAAAATAAAAAAATAAAAAAAATCACGTGTAATGGGGTAGTCAAGAATAACAAACTTGTCTTCTTTGTTTTTTTCTTGATTCTACTTGAAATAATTCATTACGTACAGATGCATTGGTTGGAGTTTTCCCCCACAATATTATATTTTAAAACCCATATTGATAGCGAACAAAAGTTCATATTATTTACGAATTGGGACAATTTTGTATCATAAGGAATTGGACCACTTGAATTAATGAGAACATATCCAAAAGACATTTCAAAAGTTAAAAGCATTTTGTTTTAAAGAGGCAATCATTAAATTTAAGATTCAACAAATTTTTTAATTTAACTTTTTGATTAAGAAAAACAGAGAGAAGTTGATTTGACTCGTCATATTTTAAGGGCTAATCCAACTCTCCATTTGTATTTTATAATAATTGTATTCAGTCCACATTTGAGCTCCATTATTTAAAAGATTATTTTTTTCAAACTCATTTCTTAAGAATACAATCTTCTAATAAAATAATTTTACGCATAAATAAAAAAAAATCATACTTTTTAACCACATTCTCGAAGAAATTATTATTAAAAACTCATTTTCTCCAAAAAAAAAAAAAAAAATGATGCTTGGACAAGAACTTAGTAAGTTGCAAGTTTCAATGCTTTACTTCTTGAATTGTTTAAATTATATTTGAATATTTTAACTATTGACATATAAAAAGATGTATGTTAATTTAAAAAAGAGGGAAAAACAATAATTTCTCTTCAGGTTAAAATAAACTTTCAATATGTTTTGTTTTTTTTTTAAAATAGAAGGACTTCAAGAAATATTCTTAAGTTAATATTTTTTAACAAGTGGTTTTAAGTCTATACCTAGAAATATCCATTTGAATATGAAAAATGAATATTTTAATGTGCCCAGAAGATTTAAACAAATGGGAGTCTCAGTTAGCCGTAATGGTAGCAAAGTTCTACGATGGTGAATTTTTCAAGCGGCCATCTTCATCCTGAGGTAAAAGTACAACTGAATTATAGAATGGGTTAAAATTGTAAAACAAAACGTATAGCCTGTTTGAGTCGATTTTTTGTCGAAAATACATTTTATTATAGTATTTTAATAAAAAAATGTGTGTGGAAAAATAAGGAAATTTTTTGAATGTCTATGTAACATTATTTTATCTAAGAATGTGTAATTAGAGAGGAAAAAAATGGGACTCAAACAATGACATAATATATTTACCTAGTATTATTTTATAGTATGATATGGTAACTTTGACACAATTATTAGCTTTCATTTTAAGTATCACTTATTGACTATGTAATGTCGTCATTGTAATGATTATGTCTTTTAAAAATATTTCTGATGAAATTTGATTTCTAACTATAAATAGTGATTAATTACGTTTTAAGTAAAAATGATGAATCTTTTGTCCATGCTAATTAAAAAATTGCTTTCACGGTTGTTATAATGGAGACTAAACCCTTTTCTTGGTGAAATGACAGTCTACAAAATGTTATAGGTCATTATAGCATTCTCTTGTAGAAATTGTGCCCCTCTTTGCAGGATTAATCCCTTGTTTGAACTCCATCTTAACGAGATTTTGGGGAAAAAATTGTAATTTTAGAATAGTAATTCTTTGAAAAGGCGTGGTTAAAAAAGATGGAAAGATTTTAGATTTTCTTGTAATATTAATTTATTGAAAAATGTGTAGCTGAAAAGAAAAAAAATATTAAAATTAAAATGGAGCCCAAAAGGGAGCTAAAATAATATTTTATTTGTAAATCTTAATAAAAAAATGATGAAATATGTGATTGAAAGTTGTGGATTCCATGAAATATATATTTAAAACTAATTATTAATTTTGTCTTATAATTAAAATTTTAATTTTAATTACAGTTAAACGATGTGTTATATTATTACAATTAAACAATGCGTTATATTTTTTCATGAGCAGCTAATGTGACAAAAATGCCTGACTTATGGTTATATGAAATGGAGAGAACTATAAATAAGATTCTCTTTCCACATCAATAGTATGAAGTTTTTAACCTACTCACTAAGAGGATACGAGATTAATTTCATATATTTTTAAGAGTCATGTATCCATAGAATGTCTGGCCCATGCATTTCTCGATGGTTAATTTCATTTTTGTTCACTAATTTTTTACTGAAATCGCTATCAATTTTAATCTGTCTCTATCAGATTATTGAACTAAAATTGACTATCAATGTTAGTCAATCAATTATTCATTACAAATCTTATATTTGAAATTAAAAATAGACAGCAATAACGTGTTTTACATGTTATCAGGCCAATATACTACTAAATCATCATCATGTCGTGATTATAAAATATGAAAATAAATCGTACTTATAAATTGACGGTAATTCATGCAACACAGTATACACAGTTCTATTTACCCCAATATCAATATTTTCGCACCTGCAATATGATTGTGTAGATATTACTTTCCAAGAAACATGGGCCAATGGAGCATTGGGACGTTAAGTTTAGTAATGTGACTGCTGAGAAAACGTGTTTCCCACATTTTAACAACTCTTTAAAACCTTTCTTGGTTAGATGGCCAAATGGCAACCCCTGATTGGTTGAAGTCTCTTAACAAGGATTGTGCTTCTTTGGTTGATTTGTGGACTGTTGGATCTGTTGAATGGCTGAGATTAAGTCTTCACATTATGACCTTTGGGTTGGAGCCTATTCCCAAGACTTCGATTCATTCATTCTGCCTTTTGAGTTTCTCTCTGTTTGGACGACTCATTCTCTCTCTTTGTTCTTCAATTTTCTTCTTGGTTTTGATCTGAATTACTTAGAGGTTATAGCCAATTTTTGTAGAATCGTGTGAGATTCTTGTTGCTACAGTAGTTCAGGCAATGAAATTGGGGCTGATCTTAGGTTCTGTAGTTGTTTGTGCGATATGTGACTTTGTTGGTTAGTTTACTGATTTAGGAGATCCTTTGTTGATCGATGACTAAATCTGGGTCTGATGAGTCTCTATTATCTATACTCTCCCTTTGGAAGGCTTGGTTGAGTGCTAGTGTTTGGGCTAATCATGAGCCCCCAGATTAGGCACAAGCTGAATCGAGTGAACAATCTTTTGAATTCTTTATTTCTCTGCACTATTATATTTCTGTTTATTGTGTTCGAGTTTATCATTTTGGGGCCTAAAGACCCATCAATTGGTATTAGAGCCGGACGGGCTCTTAGGTTTCAAATTTTTCGAAAAAAACAAAAATTTCTTTGAAGGAAAAAATCATTAGAAATTTGTCTGTTTTTTCACCTAAACTTACTAACGTGTTTTTGGTGTTGAAGGAGAGTTGGCCTAGCGTTGAATATTGGGTGATAACTCTGGTGATTGAAGGAGAGTCCTGGTTGGCTTCGGGCAGTGCATAAGTGTTGTACACTTACTATTTTTTAAAACTGTATTCTGGTGAGAAAGTTTCAATACATTCTGTATAGTAATTTCTTGCATATTCATGGTGGTTGATATATGCATGTAATACATTCTTGTTTGAATTCAGTAATTGAATGTGCATATGAACATGTTTTAGAGATATTAAGTATTAGTGATCTGTTTATTGATATTAATCTGATTATCTCGCTATAAATTTCATTTGATCTGCATCAAGTATTATTGTTTCTTGTTCTTAATTTTTGGTGCATTGTATCTATCTGCTTTAGATTCTTCAAAAAGTTTTTCAAAATCTTTTTTTGTTTATTAGTTGATCTTGAATTTGAGATCATACTGTGTCCACGAGTATGAGCCACCCTTTTACAGAATTTTTTATGGGTTCGAAGGTCGAACTGTCACAATTCGATGGAAAGGGCGACTGCTCCATCTGCAAACAGAAATGAAGCCATTTTGGTTCAACAAAGGATTGCAAAGGCCCTTTGATGATCTTGTTACTTTTTCTGATGAAATTAAAGCTAATCTAGATGAAATTGCTTACAATTCTATATTCTTACACTTGTCTGATAATATTATGAGGGAGTTGAAACTACTAGAGACTTATGGACTGCTCTTGATAATATTTTTTTAACTAAGATTCTGCCAAATAGAATCTACCTACTGGAAAAATTGTTTAGTTTTAGAATGGATCCTAGGAAAGACTTGGAAGTGAATTTGAGTGACTTTAATAAAATAGTTAAAATTCTTGCTCATAATGATAAGAAGTTTGCTAATGAGGACCTTGTTGTGATCTTATTGAATTTCTTACCTGACTCTTATAAAGACATAATGAATGCAATAAAATACTCTAGAGATAAGCTGACACAAGAAATTGTTACTAATGCTTTAAGATCTAGAGATCTAGAAGTCAGAAAAGAAAACAAGGCTAATCATAGAAAATAAAGTATGTTTGTTTGAGGGAGCATTGAAAAGAGGGATAATAACTTTCATTTCAAGAAAAGAAAGAAACAAATCCAAAAGGAGATCGAAATCTAGAGATAAAAGTAATAAGAAGTGTTACAATTGTGGAAAATTGGGACACTTCAAGAGAGATTGTTTTAAGCTGAAAAGAAAACAAAAGAAACATAATAATGGGGAGTTAAATAACAACGCCATTGAATATGAAATTGATAGCTTGCATGTTATGATTGTGACTAATGAAGAGATTAATAGGGAATGGATTTTGGACTATGGATGTACCTTCCATATGTGTCCTATTAGATCCTGGTTTTATAACTATAAAGATATAGAACCTAAGAAGGTGTATATGGGGGACAATAACTCTCAGACTGTTGCAGGAATTGGTGATATTGCCATAAGAATGTTTGATGGCTCTTTAAGGCCAATCTTGAATGTAAGATATGTTCCTAATCTGAAAAGAAACCTAATTTCTTTAGGTATTCTTAAAGATGAGGGACATACCTTCAAATCAAACAACAAAGTCTTGAAGATTATGAAATGTTCTCTTATTGTGATGAAGGGACCTAAAAGGAATGTATTGTATTATCTTGATAGTAATACAATCACATGTCAAGATTTAAATCTCTTCACTTTTACCGAAAATAAGATTGAACTTTGGCATCAAATGATGGGACATACAGGGAATAAATGGTTAAAATCTTTTAAGTGGCCAAAAGTTACTTGGGAAAGATTTGACTGATAACATGGAATTCCGTGACACGTGTATTAAGCAAGTCTCATAGAGTGAGTTTTGAAGCTAGAACACATAATACCAAGAAACCTTTAGAATATGTCTATTCAGATTTAAGGGGACCTGAAAGTCATCCAACCATTGGTGGCGATAGATTTTTTTTTTTATCTATTGTTGATGACTATTCTAGAAGAGTTTGGGTTCCCTTTAAAGAATAAATCAAAGACATTTAAAAAGTTCAAGTTATGTTTAAAGTGATTGAAAATTAATTAGAAGTAGGCAGAAAACTTTGAGAACAGACAATGACCTTGAATTTTGTCATTCTAAATTTGATAATTTTTATAAACAGAAAAGAATTACGAGACATAGGACTATTAAGCATACACCTCAACAAAATGAGGTAGCTGAAAAAATGAACAAAACTTTAATGAATAAGGCAAGATGCTTGTTGATCATTTTTGGACTTACTAAAGGGTTTTGAGCTGAAGCTCTAAGTATAGCAGCTTATCTTATTAACAGATCCCCTTCCAATTCTGTTAGTTTTAAAACTTCTCGAGAATTATGGACCGGAAAACCTCCAGATATGTCATTCATCAGGGTTTTTGGATGTGCAGCTTATGCACATCAGATTGAAGGAAAACTTGATCCTAGGGCAACCAAATGTGTCATACTAGGATATCCTGAAGGTGTTAAATGTTATAGGTTGTGGGTCTTAGGGGTACAAGACATTAAAATAATCAACAGTAGAAATGTTAAATTCAATGAGTTTGAGATGCCTTGCTTAAAATCTAAATCTGATGCTTCACACGAATATGAAAATAATAAGGTTCATAATGAGGTGAAGCTGGAAAAATCGAGAATCACTTAACCTGAAAATAATGATGTTAATAACCCTAACCTGATGGAAATGAACAACAACATAATGAATGTGAAGTTAGAGAACTCCAACCTCAACTTGAACCTGAATTTTAAGACCAGATTGAACCCATTCTAGACACTTATGTTCAAGATTATCAACTAGTTAAAGATATGGAAAGAAGGCAGGTAAAGCCTAACCCTAGATATGAATCCCATAATCTTACTGATTTTGCATTAATTTATGGTGAGGCCTTAGATCATACCGAACTTGCCTCTTATGAAGAAGCTATAAGGGGGCCTAAATTTGTAAATTAGGAAAGGGCAATGAAAGAAGAAATGCAGTCTTTAATTGGTAATAAGACTTGGAAACTAGTTGTGAAACCTAAGAATCATAGGATTTTCCAATGCAAATGGATTTACAAATTGAAAGAGGGTAATAATTTGACTGATCCATTAAGATACAATGCTAGACTTGTTGCCAAGGGGTTCACACAAAGAGAAGGAATTGATTATAATGAAATTTTTTCCCTTGTGATAAAATATAAGATAATTAGACTGATTTTTGCTCTAGTTACTCACGTGATTGGGAATTTGAACAATTAGATGTTAAGACAGCCTTCTTACATGGGGAATTGGAAGAAGAGATTTACATGGCTCAATCTCAAGGGCTTGAGGTGAAGGGAAAAACTGACTATGTGTGTAAATTGCAAAAAATCTTTTTATGGACTTAAACAAAGTCCTACATAGTGGTACAAACAGTTTAATTCATATGTTATCAAAATTGGATTTAAAAGAAGTGACTATGATGCTTGCTTGTATTATAACAATGTTGAAAGTGGTCTGAATGTGTACTTATTGTTATATGTTGATAACATACTTATTGCTAACTCAAGTAGGACTGAAATCATAAGACTACAGAATCTTTTAAAATTAGAATCTGATATGAAGGATTTAGGAAATGTCAAAAAGATTTTAAGAATGATCATTAAAAGGGATAGATCTAAAGGAAAATTGACTATCACTCAAGAATCCTACTTGAATAAGGTAGTAACTAAGTTTGGCATGAAATATTCTAAACCTGTTACTGTTCCTCTTATTGCTCATATGAATTTATCCACCGAACATTCACCTAAAACTGAAGAAGAAATGAAACAAATGGAAAACATCCCTTATGATAATGCCATACGATCTGTTATGTTTTCCATGATCACTACAAGACCAGACTTAGCTTATGCAATTAACTTCCTTAGTAGATTTATGTCCAACCCTGGTAAACCACATTAGGTAGGTTTGAAGTGGCCGTTGAGATACATTAATGGGACATTAAATCTTGGTTTGGTGTATAAAAAGAGATCGAATAACTTGATACTTAAGGGATATGTAGATGAAGATTTTGCTAGTGATAAATACCATAGAAAATCTACTACATCTTACTTTTATACACTTGATGATAATTGCATAACCTGGAAATCACAATTGCAACATATTGTTACTTTGTCTAGTACTGAAGCTAAGTATGTTGCTATAATCGAGTCTGTTAAAGAGTGCATTTGTTTAAAAGAGATTTTAAATTAACTTAACTTCCTGCATGATACTGCTACATTATTTACTGATAGTCATAGTGCTCTATTACTTAGTGAGAATCTTATCTATCATGAAAGATCAAAACATATTAAGGTGAAGTATCATTTCATTAGAGAAAAGATAACTGCAGGTGAAGTTAACTTGATTAAAATTCATACAGACAAAAACCCCTCTGATATGGGGACTAAAGTTGAATTTGTTGGTAAGTTTAAGATTTGCTTATCTTCACTGAATATTGATAAAGGGTAATTTTTTGCAGGCACATGGGCAATGATGATTGATTAGCAAAAACTGGACACACTTAAGAAACCAGGGAGAGTGGGGTATATGATAAACAAGATGAAGAATGTTGAGAAAACGTGTTTTCCACATTTTAGCAACTTTTTAAAACCTTTCTTGGTTGGATGGCTAAATGGCAACCCCTGATTGGTTGAAGTCTCTTAACAAGGATTGTGCTTCTTTGGTTGATTTGTGGACCGTTGGATCTATTGGGTGGCTGAGTTTAAGTCTTCACTTTATGATTTTGGGCTAGAGCCTATTCTCGAGATTTCGATTCATTCATTCCACCTTTTGAGTTTCTCTCTGTTTGAACGACTCTTTCTCTCTCTTTGTTCTTCAATTTTCTTCTTGGTTTTGATCTGAATTACTTAGAGGTTATAGCCAATTTTTGTGGAATCGTGTGAGATTCTTGTTGCTATAGTAGTTCAGGCAATGAAATAGGGGCTGATCTTGGGTTCCGTAGTTGTATGTGTGATCTGTAAGTTCGTTGGTTAGTTTTACTAATTTAGGAGATCCTTTGTTGATCAATGACTAAATCTGTGTCTGATTGAGTTTCTATTATAGGTACTCTCCCTTTGGAAGGCTTGGTTGTGTGCTAGTGTTTGGGCTAATCCTAAACCCCCCGATTAGGTGTAAGCTGAATTGGATGAACAATCTTTCGTGTTCTTTACTTTTCTGCACTGTTATATTTCTGTTTATTGTGTTCGAGTTTATCATTTTGGGACATAAATACCCAACAGTGGCAAATTGAAGTGTAATGAGATGAATGTGATAAATTAAAGTTGGGTGACCGTATTAAGATTTCATTGAAACTTCAGTCGAAATAATAATAATAATGATAGAACTTAACTCGTTTCTTGACATATATATAGCAAAATTATATATGGTCAAAATGAGGATACTTAATTATAAGAAAAGTTAGATGAAACTAATGCAAGAATCACATTTCAAATAGAGTCGACTATTTTTTCTACAAATAATAGTATTAGTAATAATAATAATAATATCAAAAGCAGTAGTCTAATGCATGTAACGACGGTCTTTGTTCATGATATACAACACATTTCACTACTCCACTATTGTCAGCCTATTTATTGTTTCGCATAATTTGTACTTCATATATAACGCAAAAAAGTGTGAAAGAATCAATAGTATTGAAACTTAAGATTGTTGAATACACATATTCTCGATCGAAGATTAAGTCTTTGAGACAAATCTCACAATCTTAATAATTTAATAGAAACAATCTGCAAACCAAGAAACTCTACAAAGTCTTTTAAATTTCAATTTAACCACATTTCTTTGGACATATTTATCATCTTTTCAATTATACATTTCATTGACTTCTATTATATTTTACTAAATTTTTCATAAAAAGCGTTGTCAAACAGCACCTAAGAAAGAAACAAACACAAAGAATAAACCTACTAATAACCAAGACACCAATTAAAGTTCCAAAAATAATAAAACCCCCAGAATAGTTCTTCCCTTACAGCATCGTTTCACTTCTCAACGCTCAATACATTTTAATGCTGTCTCCACTGTGCTAACTAAAAGGTCAATGTGATCTAATTTCCATGTCTCCTTTTTTGCATTTTATGAGTAATTAAGTCATTTTTTTTTCTGAACAATGAAATAGAACTAGTCATAATAATTTATAAGAACCTGTAATCTTTGCCTAATCAATGAAATTAATTTCGGTTAATGGTTTTTTTAATTTATAATTGGTCCGTCATCTTGTGGAAAAAAATAAAAATTACTCAAATATTTGCAGGCTTAAAAAATGACTGATGTTCTCATTGAGAACATTATTTTCCGGTTTTTTTTTTTTTTTTTTTTTTTTTTTTTACCTCTCAATGAAATTTCTACAAATTCATACAGGTGAAAAAGTCTGTTTATGTATCATCCTTGATTTTGGAGCTAGTCCCATTATCAAACTCGTCCATTTCATGTTAAGTCTTGATCACTAAATTTATTAAAATATTGAATGTTACTCATTGACATGATATCCATTACATAATTCTAAAAAATTGGTGACATGGCAAATAGAATGCACATGTGACGCTATTCCAAATTGCCACGTAATAAAAAACATCTTTGATTGCTTTTGTACTTTAAAAGATATCTTTTATTATTCACTATACTTTTGGAGAAGTATTTGATTACTTATGGTACGTTTAAAGACGTCTTTAATTGCTCACTCTACTTTAAGGTGGTTAAGTTTTGACCACTAAACTTGTAAAATTGTCGTCAATCAATCCTGAAAAAATAAGAATATTGTTCCAAGTATCAGTTTCATATAACAAAATAATCTTGCAACATATTACAAAGAATAGTCTCAATGACATCTTTAAAAATATGAGCAATCAAAGACGTCTTCAAAAGTATAGTGAGCAATTAAAGACGCTTTACAAAATATAATGAGTAATCAAAGACATTTTTTCTTCCATGACAATTTAGCGTGTGACATTAGGGAGCCACCCGTTCATTCCATCTGTCATGTTGCCAATTCCATTAGAATTGTGCAACAAAAAATTTATCGAGCAATCAAAGACGTCATACAATGAGTAACTTCCAACATTTTTGATAAATTTAGCGGTCAAAACTTGACATCTGAAATTTTAGTGAGCAGTCAAATAACAAGACATAAGTTCAGTAATTATTGGGACAATTAACTCTATATCTGGCATTAAAAAAAGTTTTTACATGCTAACAATATTGTTTGTGAGAGATTTTTTAATATGCAAACGATTTTATTTTTATTTTTTTTGAGTTGAACAGTTTGGTTTAACCATCACAATTTGCTACATGGGATTTTCTTACATGATTGCAACGAAGGAAACGCAATATGACAAATGGTGAATGAAGTGTAACTCTCATAGATTAGTAATCATTGGCAAGCATTTTACAGTTTGATGAGTAAACCGTGATCACAATAAAGTTGGGTAAGTAATGAAACATTTACTTTGATGGTTTCATTGAATTACAATTTTTTAATGATCTAACTAGCCACGTGAGATATCCATTTGATATGACGAAATGAAAAAAATGGAATTTGACAAATGATTGATGGAGTGCAAAGGGCAAAGTTTGGTGAGCATTGTAAGCAATTTGAAATTTAGTAAGTAAACCATGATGATGGTATAAGTTGAATGGTTATTGAAACATTTAATTCTCTCATAGAATATGGTTAATTTTCGAAAATCATTCCTAAGCAAGCTCAGTTTTTAATGTTGACATTGTTTGATCCCTATTTTTTTTTTTATCAAAATACATTTTTCTCTTTTCTTTTTCAACCACACATTTTTCAAAATAATACTATACACAATCCAAAATTTTTTCCTTCATTTTTAGTCATATACTATCCATCAATCTACTATTCCAAAATGATTTCTACACAAAATATGGGCTCAAACATGCCCTTAATGTTAGATATATTAACATCATAGTTTTTAATAACTATACCACATTTTAATTGTATGAAACATCAATAACCTTTAGTCAAAATTTATTCATTATCCCAATATTCCTAACTTTTTTCATCGCATTTTTATTTTAAAATTGACAAAAGTTGTCCATTATGACGATTTCGATTTAAAAAATTCAATAAAATAAAGTAAAAAGACCGATTTACCTTTCATATTTTTAAATAAATCAAAAAATAAATACAAAATTAAGATTAAATCTTTATCTTTTGTCTATAATATGCTGAAAATATTTTTGGATGAAAATCATAATTAAGAATAAAGCCCTATTTGATATAAATTAAAATCTGATTTTAACTTTAAGTCAAAGTCAACAATTAATTTTACGGGACCCACAACTTTTCAACTACACATTTCATCAACTTTTATTAAAATCTTCTGAAAATCTGATTTTAATCTATAACGAACAAGGGCTAAGATATGAAAATTAATGAAATGTTAAAGATAAGAATATGATAAAAATTATAGATATTATATATTTGCTTAGTCCTCATTATTTTCAACCACACATTTTTCTCTCTTATTTTCAACCACACATTCTCCATCAAAATATTACTTCAAAATACTTTTTGGGCAAAAAATGAGACTCAAACATGCAATTATATAATGAATAAATGTTAATAATATTTGATATAATTAACATATGATGTCACTACAATATAAAAGAGGTTAAAGCAAGTCATTATTCATATTGAACACGTGACACTAATCATATCGTCAACCACCATGAGGAGATCAAAACGACGTCGTTTTACTCATTTCATACAAAAAATGATGCATTTTTGATATAATTTTTTTCCAAATCCTTTCTACATTAGTAAATACATTGTTTGACCCAGTACACTACTTTATTGCTATTCATGCAACCATTTCTCATCTTTGACATTTTATCTCTTATATTGTTTCTTCACTCCATTTCTCACGCAACCGCAAGTCTGTTTATTCTGCTTCCTTCACACAACCCTAGACTTCTCCTTTCTCTTCTCTCTTTTCTATTTTTTATTCTCTCACCATTGGTATAGTGATGATTATTGATTTATTATTATTTGATTATTTTACTTTAATCGAAGGTTTAGATCGTTCTTGTTGGAGATCTACCAAGACCGGGAAATTGAGCTTGATAGTTACGGTCGCCATTGATAATTTTGAGTGACAAAATGAGTTGAAAATTTACAGTTTGGAAGAGATGCAAATGTTTATGCCCATTCTGAAGATATGTCTTCTGTGTAGGAGAGTTTATTCGGAAAAAAGGTTTTTGTTAGTATATCTTAGTCTTGCAACACATAATTCCATGAAGTGCAGATGCTCCCTAATTTTTTCCTTTTTGGTTCTTATTTCTTAATCAGCAGGCACTAGAAATTGCTCAATATGGTTGACTTGATATAGTATAGAACTTTGAGTACAAAGAACTATTTCTGAAAATGCTTTCATTTTTTTTTTTTGGTCTATCAATGAATGTTATATGAAAATTCTTGAATTTCAGTTCTTTTTAATTTATTCCTTGCCCAAATTTTTTCGACACGCTCCATTATTGAACTTCATGCTTTTAATATTTCCTTCATTCCTTTCTTGATTATTGTAGTGATGATTTTC
>CAIGRL010164240.1:0-10695 GCA_903798325.1 Fraxinus xanthoxyloides | reverse complement strand
GATCAACCATGCTCTTTCTTAAAGTATTCTATTACCACATGCTTTTACTTTACGCTTTGATTCATTTCAAATATGTATATTTGCTTCAAATTTTGTGGTTATAGAATATGCTGGAAACAAGCACTCTTTTATTTCATTACAACTTTTATTGTTTTGTTTTTGTTTTCCTTAACAAAAAGAAAAAATAACTTCTGTTTTGTTTTATTTTTTAAGTTGAAAATATCTTGTGGGATTTGATGTATATGAGATTCAGTACATTCTGAAATTCAAGAGGTGAACAACTGAAGAGATGCAAAAACTTGATTCATAATTTTTTTTGTACATGTTCCATGTCTTTTGTTTCAAGTGTGTTGCTTTTTAAATTATTATCTTTGGCTGCAATTCTGACTGGTCAAGTAGTAACATTTGTCTTGATGTTAATGTTGATGAATTCCTTCAATTGAGTGCAGATATGTGAACCAAAGCTTAAACCACTTTATCTACTTGTCCTATTGGAAACTTTGCAAGGGGAGAAGTGTATTGTTTTCACATCATCTGTAGAATCAACTCATAGGCTGTGCACCTTACTGAATTTCTTTGGGGATCGGCAAATCAAGTTCAAAGAATACTCACGTCTTCAACGTCAGACCATAAGAAGGTAGTCTAAACCCACTTACATTGTTTATTAAAATAAATTATTTTCTGTTCATTCTTAATGTCTTCCATATATGGAACTTGAGAGGGAGATGGAGGGATAAAGGTGGGTTGGCATGAGTTAAATTTGATTCATCTCAGTCTATCTTTCTCCCTCCACACACACACACACACACATATTTGCTTATGGTGGGTAAGTACAACTCCAATCAGATGCTCTGAAACAAATAATATACCCCCCGCCTCCGCCGAAAGTGATGCTATAATGGGAATAAAAGGAAATAATACTGATGTGGGGATGCTCACTGACCATGATACTTGCTTTTAACTTCACATCTGTGAAGTCCAGAGATAAATTGACTAAAAATAAGCAATATGTGCTACAGGTTCCATAACCTGCTTGTGAACGTATTAAATAGTCCTATCGTTGTGTCAGTGATATTGGTTCCAGTTGAGTCAGTTGGCACCCCACTAAATATTTGAGGCCATTGTACTATGGCTTTGGGTTTGGGTTTGTATAGAAGTGAAAATTGCACCTATATCTTCTCCTTGGAAAGGATTCTTTAACATGAACTAAGCTCAAGGGAATGCTTGTATATATCTACTGGAAAATGGCTTTCTGGTTTTTCCTAGTCACATTAAATAACTATTCAAAATAGATGTTCATGTATCTCTTTCATCTTTAGTCAGTGACAGCCAGCTCTGATTTGTTTGTGTGATGACGGGCTATATTGCGTGTCAAAAATACTCAGTTCAGTTATGTGTGTATGAAGTTGCATCCTAAGTAATGTATATTTTTCTTGTCTGTTTTAAATAGAAAGTTAATGAATGGGATTTTTGAAACTGTAAGATTTTGATTCTGCCCACACTAATATTTTGCTTTGCTTGATATGGGAGATAAGAATGGGGATTTATTGGCAAGCGGTGAACTTGTGCAGTTGAGTGATATATAGATATACAATAAGCACTTACAGGTTTCCTAGGTAAAATGTCAGAATTTTTTCTTAAGGGAAAACTAGTCGCTAAAATCTGATCAGTTACGAAGAGATTTCAGATTTCTGATTGATGATTGCAATGTCCAGTTCTTGATCAATTCATGGTCATTGGTTATACAGTCGTGCACAATTGCTTTCTAATTTGCCAAGAAATCTGTCTCGCAGCAAGACATTGAAGGCATTCCGATCCGGAGAAATACAAGTGCTAGTTTCCTCTGATGCGATGACTCGTGGAATGGACGTTGAAGGTGTGAAAAATGTTATTAATTATGATATGCCTGCATATATCAAAACATACATTCACCGGGCTGGTCGAACTGCGAGAGCTGGTCAAACTGGGTGTTGCTTCACATTGTTGCTCAAAGATGAGGTATTTCTTTTTCTTTCCTGCTTGTGTTCTGGCTCTTCAGTTGCTTCTACTTTCCCATCCTTTACGTCTTTTCTCTTTGCTGATTCTATTTTTCTGATTCTGTGTTTTCCTTTATTTACATGTTTTGTCACCGTGCATTCTGAAGCAATATTGAATATCATTTGCTTGTTTCTCTAATTAACATAAATCAAATAAATATATGCAAACAAAGATGGTTCTGAAATTTGATAATTTTTTCCTCTTATATTACTTGTAACACTTGGAATTCACATGCCTAAATTCATTTCAGGTTAAGCGATTCAAAAAGCTTTTGCAGAAGGCTAATAATAATTCGTGTCCTGTTTATTCTATCCCGTCTGAATCAATAGAGTCGCTTCATTCTCTGTACACCACTGGTAATTCGTGCATTATTTTATCTACGGACTTTTGGAAGTTATATATCATTTAACTCATCCTGTTGGTAATTCAAGTATTTCGGACTCGACGTATTCCAGAAAATATTACTTTTTCCATGCAAAAGAAAAATGAATTGTGCATGCATATTGATACTATTCATGTGATGCATTTTCTCTTATTTTCTGATTCCCATATCATTTTTTTGAACCAGCTTTGGAGAAATTGAGAGTGAGTATCGAATCAGAAAAGCATAGAAAACGAAAGGCTAGCACGAAACATTCTTCTGTGATAAAAAAGAAGGAAAAATCTGCTTGAAGGAAGAAGTGTCATTCATTTTCATGGAATGATGTCTTGGAACCAAATCTTTCGTTGAACAATCATCCACAATCCACCCCTCCTGCCGGACTCCAATTTCTTCAGCGCCCTACTCCACGTTGACCTAACCCTCGAAACAATATATGAACAAATGGCAGATCACGAGCCACTGAAATAATCCAGTGTTGATGAAGAAGAAATTGCACCAGTACTTTCGGACAACTCACTGTAGTGTTTTCATGTCTCAGTGCCACTCATTTTTGGTGAATAAACAGTGGAGATATACCGATGTTTTTAACCGTGATGTGTATTGGGTTGTCTTCTGTAAATTAAGTTTTGCTAATTAACATGAGTAATCCCTGATGTACAAGCTGTTACAGGCTTTTCCTTGCACGAGGACTTGATTCATTCTTATTTCGTTTGTTCTTAGAATTTCTAAGTTCATCCATTCTGTAATAGCTCAAGATTTTTAGACGACGATGTTCAACATGCTATTGGAGCATATAAGTGTCAAAATTTTAAGTTGTCGCCACCCTTAAAACAATTGTGCATATATGAGAACTTCAATAAAGAAAAAAAATTGATTGTGGCCTGCATGTCTAGGGTCTTATAAAACTTAAATTTTATTTCTTTTAAGGACATTAAATTTTTAAACGATGTGACTCTAGGAGCTGTGGGTGATTTAACTTGTTCTGGTTTTTGCTTTCTTTAACATGTTATACATTAAATTTTCATTATTGGACATGGAAAGGCAAGTCCTTCATGTCGATGGTCTGTACATTATAATGCACAATATTACTTTTCAACAAATGCTTTCCAAGGAGAATTTGCTTCGATTCAAGGACAATGTTGGAGGAGTTGAGGATGTGAAAAGGCCATTTGCGCAGGTCTTCCTACAATCTTTCACAAGATGTGAGTGATGTGGATATCATAAAGAACGAAATGATTAGAACGAGGGCACAAGAGAAGTCATTCTTTCGGTATATGTTTAAATGTTTGACAAAATTGATTTGGCTAGAGTTTAGGTTATTCGTGTTCTTTGTAAATTCAAAAAGTATCTTTGATTTCGATTCCTAACGTACTAAGTGTATCAATTGTGTTGCTTCCTTGTGATGTGCATACGAGTTAGTGAACCTAATTTATCAATATTTCTCAAAATCATTAGAATAGAACTCGAAGATGTTATTCAGAGTTCTTGAGCATAATCTCATTAATCCATTGTCCAATGCCTAAGTTTTCGTTATAAAGGTTTGGAAGAGAACGTATCATTAAATTAAACTCAAATTATTTTATACTTGTATTACCAAGTTTACCACAAATTTGTGTTCTGCAGCATTTGCTAGTGTTCACATGTAAACTTTCATTCCAAGACTCACCAGTATCTAAAACCTAGAAATGTACGAGGTTGAAGCTGGTGCTCTCTCTCTCTCGTATCCCAACCAACTATTGACGACTCCAAAATAAAGTGAAACAAGAAAAAGCAAAAGAAAAGAAAGAAATGAACGAGATATTTGACAAACCAGCTTTTGGGTTTTTAAATAAAGTAATCAGTCAATTTTAAGACATGATAGACATGGATGACACAGCAGCTAACTCGTTGAGTCATTAAATCGAACAAGAAATGCTTAGAGACCGGTAGATATTGAAGGAAAAAAAATGTTCAGAGGCCATTCCTTCTCTATAATCAATAATTTAGAAGCGTTGATCCTGGATATTAAAAGATATTGTGTTTTCCAATCAAGTTTCTGCATTTTATATTAGCTAAAAGAATATATACACAGCGTTTTCACCTCTTCAATCAATACTGTCGCAGGAAAAAAAAATCCATATTCGCTGTTCTCAAATTGAAGTATTTCCATTATTGTTATTAAACCCAAACCACCCTCTAATGGCTGAAATTCGAATCCGACACCCCTTTTCTCTTCCGCCGCCGCCTCCTCCTCCTCTTCCACTACCATCGATATCACCCGGCGATCCCCCACAGCCGCCTTCTACCCCGCCAACTCTTTTCGATCCCACCCGAAGTAAGTCCCTCTCTTAAAATTTTATAAAATTTCCATGAATTTTTTTTTTTTTTTAACGAAAATCCCTTTTCTTGATGATTACAGACCTATTTCTGATTTTAATTTACTCTTTCATGTGTTTACTAGTTTCTTTTTGTTAATTTTTAAAAGTCTTCTAGGTTGTTAAATCGTAAATTGTACTTATTTGATTAGTGTATGTGATGTGCATGGTTTAGCATTCTTTATTTTGATTGCAGGATTTGTGTAGTAGAACTTTGCTGAACACGATTTCCAAATACATGAAATTGAGGAAGAATTAGATTTTTATTCCGTCCTCTGTGTAGTTGAGGGTTTGGTAATCGACCCAAAAGTATGTGGATTATTCAAAAGCTTATGTTGGTGAAAATAATTGATTCTCTCTAAATTCTTTGAGAATGATATGCTGAACACTGATCTAAGGGAAATAAATGAATTCAATACAGAGAATTCTGTAGGGATCAGAATTGATATTCAGATTTTGTTGTGAAAATTAATATCCGGATATGGTTCTTTAAATTTTTTACACTCTTGAGTCTTTCGCCAAGCTTCAGGCTTTGAAGTGAAGTGTAGTTTATAATGCAATGACAATAGAATATGCTTCTTATGGAAATTATGCATGTTGGCATCTCACACGGGAACATTTTTTTCTGGTTCTTGTAAGTGATTGGTATTATCCGAAGGAAGGTGTTGATTAAACACTTGGCAGCAGTATACCATGCAGATTGCCTCACATACTGCCAGGAACTTTTGGAACTTCAAAGCAAACTTGAAGATGTAAGGAATATCACACTAATTTTGTCGTGCCCCCTTTTTTTTTTAAGTGGGATTCCGCCTTTTGAAGTCTGAAGTATCCTAGAGTTTGTTTTTCCTTTTCTGAACCACTAGAATTTGTCTGGTAATAAAATATTGATGGATGCTTTATATAATCTTCTTCTTCTTCTTCTTTTTTTTTGGTGGAATTTGATGGATCACCTAAAGAATTATGAATTATTAGGAAGTACATCATGAAGTTAGATAAGAGGAAAATCTTGAAGGGATGGGTCCCTTGATAGTAGCTCACTCGAATAAATTGGATAAGAATTACAATTTTTAGACCATACAAGGTAACAGGATTTTTAGTTATAGAAAGACTCGACAGAACGTGCGCCCAATTCATGTTGACTGCAAAATCTTTGCTAGTTAGGTCCTAAATAACTAGTAGTGCTTAAATTGTGGTGCTGGAAAGTGTAGTGGATTTTATCTTTGGCACGCGGCCCTCCTCAACTCCCAAAAAATAACATAAAAAGGAACCAGCTAGTTCATATTAACAATTTTAGGCGCCTTGTCACTCCATTTTTGAACTCATTACACATCACACCTCCAAAACTTAAGCATTTTGACGCTGCCATCACAGTCGAAAAATCCCGTGGAAGCAACAAAATCACAATTACCCCCAAGTAATAGTACTTTACCCTGCAATTATCTTTACCACCAAAAAAGTGATGCCATATACATGTCAGTGCTATTAAAATGGCAATCATGTCACTTCTCTTCCTTTAGCCCAAGTGTTTAACTGCTAACTAAATTTTGGTGCCAGAAGGACCAATAATCATGTGGTACTATAAAAAATTGGCAGCCAACGTGAAGCTACCATAAATGGCACGTGTCATGCATGTGGTCACTCTTTCCTTTGTTAAATGGGAAGGAAAAATGGTCGGTGAAAATTGCTACGTCTTAAACTATTTTTGGATGTTCGGTGGTATTTTGTTGTTTCCAGTGGGTAAGTCCCAAAATACAGAATTATGTTGTTGACGTGTCAAAAGCTCATGTGAAGTTGCCAAGAAATAACACGATGGTCAGGTTGTGGCGAAATTGTAGAAACGAGTTGGCTACTTGCTCTATATGCGTTTCTCGGTGTGTTTGTGGATGGGTTTGGTATTGAGTTTGAGTTGGGGGCGTGGGCTGCCAAAATTGTTTCCGCCAGGGGTTGGGATAGAGTGGCAAAAGCCTGGATGTAAAAGATGAATAATTCCATTTGAAGTAACAGCCATTGTATGAGATAACTATATCGTCTGCCTCTGTTGGAAATACACTCAAATTGTATGGTGAATAAACTATTGTTGGTCCCTTGTAAATTTGATCCTTGAAGTGCACAGACTCCTAAGTGAAGATTTAGTCCCCTATCAAATTTTCACTACTACTTGATATTTTACCTATGTTGGTTTGACTGAATAAAAACTAAAAATTACATAAGACATAAAATGGTTAAATATTTTACATAATAAGGGTTGCTGTTTAGGCCACTATTGTGAAGTTGGCCTTGTTATATATAGATTTAGTTACGTAATAGAACTACTTAGGGTCCGTTTGATTGCAAGGGTGGAAAATAGTTGGAAAGAAAATGTTTTACAGAGAAAAGATTTTCCTAGAAAATGTTTTACAGGGAATTGTAATTAAGTGTGTTTGGTTAGTATAATTTTTCATGGAAAATGTTGAAAGTTTGGAGTCCGTTTGGCTTCCTTTTTTATGGAAATTGTCCATTAAAGTGATAATATTTTCTACTCTTGGGTCTAGAATTTGTTCCAATTGCTAAAAATAAAAAAATTTGAAAAAAAATAACCATACCGAATACATTTCGTTGGACTTTGTTTTGCATGTAAATTGTCAATAAAAGTGAAAATATTTTTTACCATTGTGTCTAGAATTTCTTCCAATTGCAAAAAAAATAAAAAATAAATAAATAAATCTGGAAAATATTTTCCCATCAAAACTCATCAAGAAATTATTTTCCCTAAAAAAGTGGAAAATTTGGAAAGTTGGAAAATATTTTCCCGGGAAAATTTTGCCTATCAAACACTACAAAAGTTGGAAAATGGAAAATATTTTCCATAGAAAATTCTGTATATCAAACGGAGCCTTAGTAAGTTACACTTACATCTAGTGCTACTTAAATATGCAATGCAACAGTCCCAATATTGTGTATCTCAAAGCATTCCTTCTCTCTCTTTTTTCATTTTTTATTTTTGCTTTTCCTATTGTACTAATTTTAAGTATTCAATTTTGCTTCAGTGTGGAATTTTCTTATTTTAAGTATTCATTTGTGTTTTTGAGTGGAATTTTCTCTATAGGCAATGATAACCCATCAGTAGTCTACCTTTATATCTAGGATGAAAGTATCCTCTTATGCAGTGGTCTTTGATTTCTATCTTGATGTTATATTTATTGATAGTTGATCCTTTTCAAAAATTGTGCAGCCATTTAGAGACAAAAAAACTCAAGAGGATTCAAGGAAAGAAATGATGAAACCCCTTAAACGCCTGAAAAAGTTCCGCTAGGGATTAATGTCAACGTCAGGTTCGAATCCTAACCTGTTCGTCTATTTATGTTGTGTGTCTCCATATTCTTGGTTTTGTTCCCGAAAATTATTCGCAGGTCAACATTCTTTCAATTTTCTAAAATCCAATCTGTGTGTCTGATTGTTTATGCATCCGAGGTTATAATTCCTAACTCTGCTTTATACTTGGTCTGGAGCAGGGTGTTGATTTTTGACATTTTACATGAGTTCGTTTTGCAAGTTGTAGAACAAATGGTGCTGTTTGTACCCGATACAAAGTCTATCTTCAACCAATGTATACAGGTGGCATTGTCATTTTGATGTAGTTAGTTAAGCATTCCTCCTTCATAACGCGAGCAGTCAAATGACTGTTGCGCGCAAGTATTGTTCAGAATACTTCAGTTTTAAAGATCCTGGAAGAGCATAAACGAGAACCACCACCTAGTGTTCAATAGTTGTATTGCGTAGACAAAATGAGGTTTAACTTGCGTTTTTGTCGACTTAAATGGTTGTGTATATTCGGGGCTTAATTGCCTCCCTTTTCTTGTTATTTGCAGTTAAATTTAGATATCCTTTTCAAATTCTTTTTGTCCCTTAATGAGTTGTTATTATACTTGGGGAAATTCGTAGGTGATGGCTTGTGTTGTGCCGTCTAGATATTAAGATAGAGAAACAGATGCTATAGATTGAGTAGAATATCGGAAAAGTGAACTATGAGAGAGAGATTTGATAAAAGAAAAGAAGAAAAATACATGGGCCGTTCCGTTTCTCGAAGAGAGAGTAGAAGCCATTGAAAAATTGAAATCTTTAGGTAGCAAACATTTCCCAGGATGATTTGTGCATAACAGCATGTGTATTAAAAGGCAAAGGGGATCCCCATTATTGGTACGTTCTATAAGGAACGCCAAATGGTGTATTTTTGATCGTTGGATTGTGAATCAGTGATTGTTTTCTCACAAGAATAATCTGGATTTTTGGAATATTTATCAAGATATGTTGGTAGTTTATTATTTCATTTCATTTTATTTTATTTTTTGGTGGTGGGGTGATAACTAATATGTTAGATATGAACCAAATCTAAGTATAATGGAATCTTGAATTTAACCAAATTTTATTATTAAGGAAAAAAAAAACCCCGACTTTTGAATAAGAATAGTTAGGTATTTTAGATTCGTATATCGCGGTGCACGAGTGATGTTCAAATGGGAATGTCATTTTGTAGTAATTAACGATGAGAAGGTTACCTTAGCGTAAATAATAAAATTCTGCCTTAGTCAATTAGTCCAACACGTGAGAGTATTAGCGCAAACCTATTTTTCATATACAGAAAAACACGTTGTAATTCCTCCTTTTCCCTTATGTCGTTGCAGGTATATACAATTCGCATTAGAAGGGAGTCTAAATTGTGTTGTTTACTTGCTTTTTGTTTTCATACCGTGTTATTAACAGTGTAATTTAAACATTTAGTCGCTAACATACACATTGTTATGTGCAGTGTTGTACAATGTAAGTAAACGTAATTAATCGAATTTCACTGAGGCTTTTTGCTAGATTTTGAATCGGTTTTTTTTCCTTAGAATTGAGTGTGTTGGAATTTGTAGATAATCTATATAATTACTTTTTTCCAATTAGTTTTAAATTATATATACACTTTATTTTTAATAATTTGAAAAAAGTTCATTGCAAGTATGAGTTTCGATCCTAATTATTGTTTTGACATGCATATGCTCGTTTAAATTTGTGGTTAAGTATCGTACTTGAACTTTAAAATAAATGTTAGAAATTTTGAAACCTCCGGACTTTATGTGTATGTGCAAAAGAAATATATTTCATCATATTTTTGTTAAAGGAAATATATTAATTCACCAGATATTTTGTTAGCCAAATTGGGATTTAACTATCCAAAAAGAGAAAAGAGGTGACTCTTTCGTTGATTTCATATATACTAAAATCACTTGGTATTCTATTTGATTGCGAGCAGGAAATTTGAATGGAAAGAAAATAAATCTTAGGTAATTCAATAGAAATTGTTAATTAAATGTGTTTGATCGATTTAATTTTCAATCTAGAATATATTATACATGTCAATTTTGTATTTGTGTGTAGATGAGAGATAGGTGATACATGATAGAGAGAAAGAGAGAGTAAATTACCAGAAAAATACAAACTACATCTCCATAAAGAAAATATTTTCCTTTAAGGAAAATATGGTCACGTGAGCAAAGCTAGAAAAATATTTTCCGTGAAAAAATTGTCAATCAAACAGCATAAAAGTAGAAAATTAGGTGAAAACATACTATTTTCATGAAAAATATTGACAATCAAATACTCCATAAAATAAAAATTAGAGTTAGAAAATGAAATAGAACACAAACTCTCAAGGAGTGGAAGGGATTTCTCTATGAAAATATTTGAAATACAAAGAGGCTCTAGTATAAAAAACATAATGTCATAGCGAGCAAATGTAGAGATGGCAATGGGGCGGGTTCTGGGCGAGGCGGCCCGCCACTCTCCCACCCCGCCTGCAACGGGGCGGGGCGGGTTCGGAGCGCAGGCTTGCTCCATTTCCTGCCCCGTTTATTATTTTTTTAAAAAAAAAAAATTTTAGTTAACTATTTTTTTTAATTTTTA
>CAIGRL010164232.1:0-18752 GCA_903798325.1 Fraxinus xanthoxyloides | reverse complement strand
GATCCTTTTGCTGACGATTCTGATAGTTTGTCATGTCAGGTTCCTAGTACTCCAAATACTCATTCTCATGTTCTTACCATGTTATCTTTACAATCAATTCGTACTGAACATTCTGTAGATACTGACACTTTACTCTCGGCACACCTGAAAGTCCCTCTTCTCCTACGGTCCCTTAAACTCCGTCTGAGATTGTAGATCTATCTCTACATCAATCAATATGCATTCATAAGTCTACAAAGTTACCAGATTTGGTTTATTCTTGTTATTCTTCATCTTCTACATCAATCAATATGGAGAAGCTCAGTACTGGAGGTGGGTTTGATATTAATGACTATGTTTTTGACAATGTGAATAGTGGAAGTGGTGATTTTGGTGGTGTAGTGTCGACGACGGCGTGGAAGAGAAGAGTGGCAGTGGTGTTGCTAGGTCGAGGCGTAGGCATAATAACTCGGTGGATAGTTCCAGTCTTGTATTTTCTAAAATTGTTGGTAGTGGTTCTATTGATGGTGTGATGCGGTGTTGGTGGGTGTGGGTGTTTGTTGAATGTGTTAGTAGAAGTGATGGTATTGGTGATTGTTGTTGTAGATTTTGAGGTGAAGGTAAACTTGAGTTGAAGGTGGTAGTGGACCATTGAGGTGGTCGTGGATTGTGGTGTTGGCCTTTGGTATGTGCAGATTTGTTTGTGGTGATCTTTTGTGATCAAGTATGTATTCATTGTGATCGGATGTGACCAATTATGTCTTCATTGTGAGTGTATGTGATCAGATTAAAAGTGAGTCAAAAATTACAAATATTGCAAGTAGTATATTCCAATAATGGAACATGGAAAACTATAGATGTAAGAATATGATCAAAATTCGTATGGTTTGTTAAGCATTATTCCTCTCATTGTCTTACGCAACATTATTAATCTCAAAACGACATTTTACTGAAACTCAACAAATATTTAAACGTAATGTTATAGTAATAATACGTCGGGGGCCATCCTTGGTCTTAAAATTGTTCCAATTCATTTTAGCATCTTTAATTTGTTTGAGCATACCTTTTGCTATTTATATGAAAGTAACCAATAAAGGAATTAAAATAAATAAATAAATCATGATAGTTTTAGATTCATGAACCTTACAATCAGACGAGTTTATAATACTTCAAGCTAATGAACAATCATATCAAGGATTGAAACAAAAACATGTTAATTGATGTATGAAAATCAAGATTTACTAGGAAGGAAACGTTGAACTTTAAGAGAATCGTCAACGTTGTATTCCTAGAATCTTGTTTACTATGATTGTGGCTATTATCGTAATAGTTACCTTAGTTATTGTTGCAAAAAAATTGACATGAATACCAAAATGTAGAAGCCGATAATCTCATCAAAATGACACCGCTTGTTATGCGTAATATTATCATTTACTAACCTACCCACAAAGGATTGTGAGGCTAAATTGCTATGAATAATGAATCTATATCTTTGTACAAAAATTACCGACCAGCAAACACTCATCAATTCAAGCTCAACACTTCATTTCAATTCGACAAATGTAGAATGACTAATCCAGTAAGTAGTAGGTGTGTTCATTTTGGCTCCAAAGCGGGAATGATAAATGGGAAACGCACCATCCTTGCTGCTACATACATTTTCCTAGACTAGACAAATTCATCCAATTTGACACACATTTAAGGAGATTTTTCCACAGTTGGGTGATATGCTTTAGTGTGATTGACAAAGGCTACATTAGAAATATGTTTGCGGGACTGATTGATTATGGAGGACAATACATTCTTGAGTAGAAATAATTAATCAATAGGACAGGACAACATTGGACTTAATCTAATTAAAAGGTATAAATGGTTCGTGAATCTGCTTTTCTAATTTTGGGATGCAAACCATTGAAAAATCAAGCCAAGGATCATATTTATCAACCAAATTCATAAAAATGGTTCGACAATTGAAAAAGAGGGAGTTTGTGGGATTCTCCATTTGAGGAAGCAACGTGGGTACCTTTGCTTTTCCCATTTTCTTGTTCCAATACAATGAAAGCAATGATGTACTAGGATCCAAGACCCATGTTTTGGATGGTTGGATGGGAATCATATTCACATGACACATGGTAACAAAAACAAATTTGTTGATATCTAGTCTCTTGAAGATTAAATTTTCAAATGAATAAATTGTTCATTTTAAACTGTTTAAGTTTTTAGATAAGAAGATTCAATATGATATTAAAGCAGATTCACTGTCACCAATTTATGAAAAATGTACACGATTTAAACCTTTAATGAAATTCTAATATGATTATTGAGTTCTCTAAAACATGGAACTTTTAGATGATGTTGTTCTAAAGCTAAACTAAGTGGAGAACAAATAGTTGCTCCTTCATGTGACTAGTTATAAAAAAATTCATTTTTGTGTTTCTTATCACTGATTTATTTCTCATGTAATTCTTCTTATTATATTAGAAAAATACACTTGGGATGTAGAAAAGCAAGAGGAAGTGAAGGCAGTATGGTTAGCTACCTCGAAGGTTTGACTTAGGGACACATTTTGTGAGGCTATAGAAGACGCAAAAGTGGTTCTAAAGATGTGGCTAATTGGAAGGGACATGAACCACATTGGTTAAGCCCTAAGCATTGGAATGAGCTTGTAGAACGATGAATGGAAGAAGAAGTCCAAATATGGACATGATAATTGGCTAACGCATAATGAATGGTGACTAAGAACATATTTGATTCGATAACAATTGTTGCGCACGAACATAAAATGGTATGTCCATGTGAATGTTTTTGATACACAACTAATTAAATGTGTATGTTTTTGCTTACTTTAGTTGTTTAACATATAACTTGGTGAATGTATGATCTATTATGATATATTTGTTGTTGGTTTATAGCGCAAAGAATTAGGTCAACCACCACATGCTTCAGAGCAGTTCAAACGTGTACATAAGCGAAACAAGGGACAAGGAGAATATGTTGATAATAAATCACGACTTGTTTGTGTAAATATATATAAAATATATTTGTATTACATGTTTCATAATTGCACATATTATGACATATTTATTTTTGTAGGAAAAGTATGAGCTTTCTATGGAGGTAGAGCATGGTTCAGAGCTATTATCCCAACCTCATATTGATATTGAATTGTGGTGTGAAACAACCCAAGGCCCAAGTAAAGACGACCGTTTGTATGGTCTTGGTACTTCCCTATCGGCTTTAAGTACATCCTCTAGATCTAAGTTTGTTCCATCAATGGAGTATGATGATGGATATGTTAGTTTAAAAAAGCAACTTCACAATGCTTGCGAGAAGATTGATGAACTAACAAAGGAAGCGGTGAGGCAAGAGCTTTATAGAGTTTGAAAAACAAATCGAAGAAGAGGAAAAAATACGAGAGGAAGCATATAGAGTTCGAAAAAATGATCATGTGTAAGATCAATGGAAGGCAGACTCCTTAATCTCATCATTAAACTCTCACAATGATCTTCAAGGGTTGGCCTCTATAGTAGTTGGCTTATCAACTATATTTTTGTTATATTTTCCAAGGGATACAATTTGATGCATGCTAAGAAAGTTTTTATTGAACGCAAGTTGGTTGTAATTATTGTAAATTTTTTGTAGTTTGAATCTATGAAATGAAGAATTGAAATCAAATTACTTGTAATTTTGTATTATTTTGTGTATATTTTAATATTTTAAATTCATAAGAGTAATAAATTAATATAAAAATCTAATTTATTTTCTTTAAGATTTTAAGCAAATTTGCATCAAATTTATTTTCGTAAGAAATTTTTATCAGAAATTATGGAATATTGTAGGTATATTATCAATAAAGACTTTTGAAGGAAATATTTAGGTAAATTATCAACGGAAACAAAAATGAAAATATCGATATGAAGTTACCAGTGGAGATAGAAATGAAAAAAATCTATCGGTAGTTTTCTTCGAACTACGACATCGCTAAACTCGATGCTAATAACATCCATCCAAATTTGTCAGTATTTTTTATGGATATGTATCTGAAGGTAAATTCGTCGGCAATCACCGACAATTTTGTTTCCATCGAAAAAATTATCGGCACGACTTTCACTAATGGTATGTGTCGACAGGAAATTTCCATCGATAAATAGGTTTATTAACAGAAGATTGGCCTTTTGGCGATAGAAATTTCCATCACTGAAGCCGCATTTTCTAGTAGTGTATTAAATGTATGTAGATTAGGCTAGAAGCAAGGTACATTGGACTCACGCGTGCTGAAATATTTAACAATTGAATTGATTCATATTTGACATACTAGCAATTGTCTTTTTCTTTTCTTTGGTCATCTTGGCAACAAAGCCATTGAAGTTTTATGGTAGCTGTGGAGCCAAGATGAGCCAAGATTTTGATGCCCTATCGCTGAATCCATCGTACATAAGCAGTACAAGTTGCATTATTAATTATTTTTGTAACTTCAGCATAAAAAGAATTTAAAAAATAACTTATGGCAATTCTATTGTGTGTTTTTAGTTCTTAAGCATTTACTTATATACATACAAATTAAACAACTTGCCAAGGACTGATTGTAGCATGTTCATGTGGATTGATGAAACAGAAAAATCGCCCTTGGGAAGATCACCCATGGATTTATATAGAAAAATTAATTAGCAAAAAAATCTTCCAAACATGCATTAGGAAAAAAAAAACCTTCATATACTAAATTTAATGGCTGAATATTGTAAAATGAAATACATTCAACGAAACACGTTCAGGAGCATACTGTAAAATATTTACGCATAAAGACATTTATTAATGCAAAAATCATGATGGCAGTTTATATAAACGTGAATTAATTTGAAGACGTGTGATTAAGCAAAAACTGGTGAATTCAGCTTCATACGATTAATTCAAATATGTGATTTTATGTACATGCATAAATCATAAAGATTGTACATATATGAATTCAAAGACATAGATCATGCATATGTACATACATGAATTGACTAAACATGAATGAACTAAATTCTGTCTGGACATGCAAACAGACATATATACAGATGTGAATTGAAAAAACAAGTTAGAATCTAACTGCAAGTCTGCACCGTTATGATTTGTGTATATTTAAAAAAAAAATTCACATATCACCAAATTAATTTTGGTACATGTGGCAGATGATTATGCTTAAAAAAAATTACTACTTTCACTAAATTTTGAAAAATTAAGTTATCGTGTTGATAACGTATTGTGAAAAGAGAGAAAATGAGAAGAGAGAATAAAAGTTAATAAACTTGTGTGTATTATAATGAGAACCAAAATCATATATCTATAGGAAATGAATAAGGATATATACGGTAATAATATCTAGAGGTGCAGAGTTACAGTTGTCATTCACCAATAACTTACCATTTATAATACTGTTATTTTTATATTTTTACTATTATTAAATCTATAGCAAAAATTTCAAAATTCAACATTAATTAAATTGTGTCCGCACTGAATAATATTCCTGGCTCAACCCCCGATAGGAAGTACAATTAAAAATCTAAATGACTACACTTTGTGCGCACTAGGAGTATAATTAGTTCACCTTATGCTCACTCTTGTACTCGCTTGTTGAGAGGAAATTTCGTGAATTTAGTATCATTCCTCAAGTTCGAAAAGCCCATATTTCTTCAAAATCTGAATGACGGTAAATGTATTCAAAAGCGGCCCGCATATTCCTAGCCCGCATTTTCAATTAATTATTGGACTAGATTTTTATGCATGTTTCTTCGGTAAGTTCACTGTACTTGTTTTTATGTATATTCCATTTTCGTTGGCAAATGACAAAAACAAACCAACTTGACCATAATAAAACAGATTGGAGAGTATTCTTCCAGACATTGCAGAGTCAGGGAATTAAAAGTAGAATAATATTATTTAACTCTATTAAAAATAATCATCTATCTATATATAAGGGCATGTTTGAGCCCCTTTTTGTCCAAAGTGTATTTTGAAATAATATTTTGATATAGAATGTTCGGTTATAAAATAAGGAAAAAAAAATTAAATTTATGTGTAATATTATTTTATTGAAAAATGTGTTGTTAAAAATAAGAGAAGGAAAAATATATTTTGAAAATAATGGGACAACTTATTGTGATAAAATTTTATGAAATTATAAGTCAATTAAATACACGAGCATAAGAATCATCCTTTGATTGTTGGCGGTGATTGTGGTAGTATTGATTTATGTAGTAGATAGACGGTTTTGCCCTTCTTAAAAGTTGTCAAAAATGGGTTGATTTGCATTTTTGAAAATGTTTAGGGCTTTGACTGCAAATTTTCCTTTACTTTTTCATTATGCTCCCCCTCTTTTCTTTTTTTGTCATTTTAAATGACCTGGGAAAGGTTCTATCAACAGGTGCCCATTTTTTCAAACTTTGGGGATATTTGATGCTATTTTCAAAGGTTAGGGATATGTACATTTTTTGAAAGATGAAGGACCAAATATGCTATTATCCCTATATTAAATGGACAATGCTACGTGTACATTTTTTCCTAATATTTTACCTACAATCACAATAGAGCATGAGAACTACGGCTTTTTTTTCACTCTGGTCTCGCGCTTATGTGAGAAGATGTAATATTTTCAGTACAAATAGAATTATCCACTCATTGGGGACGTCACTTGTCAATTCAGTAAAACAACATGGGCCTATTTGGATCGAGTTTTAATATGATTTTTTATGGATTTCACATTTTTTTTAATCACATATTTCAAATTTTTTTATCACAATTCACTTAAAATCTGATTTTAATATACATCAAACACGCTCCAACTAAAAAATTTATGTAATTTATGTACAAATTTTTTTTTTTCCTTAAAATTGATGAATTACATGAAGCCATGGCGGCGTGCTGTACGACGTCATATTGCACTTTTTGTCCTGAAGACGCCAACAGTAACCCGAGAAAAACATCGTATTGTTCATAGGAACTGCCGCTGTCATTACAAAGCATTGACGGTGCAACACCGAAAACACGCACAAGAAAAACGAGAGCTTAAATTTCACTTCAAACCCGTAATTTTGTGTTCCTATGTTTACTAAAAAATTTAGATAAACAAGGAAAGGGATTGTGAAATGCAAACGGAAGAGAGAATTGGAGTGGTGGTGGAAGGAGGAGGATTGAATAATGCGGCGGGGAATGGCGCGGTGGTGGTGGAGCCGCCGAAGCAGAAGCACCAGTCGCAGATCGGGATTGTATCGCAGCTTCTTGCCGGAGGAGTAGCCGGCGCCGTCAGCAAGACTTGTACGGCTCCTCTCGCCCGCCTCACAATTCTATTTCAGGTATATTTCATCTTCTGTTTCCATTCTTGAAGTTTTTATTTATGCTAAAAGATTAGGATTATCTGTAATTTATAGTGTCTTTTTCTTTTCTTCTGTTCTTTTCAACTTATTGTTATGATTGTCTTTTTTTGCAATCGGACAACTTAGTGCACTTTGTTTTCTTGCCATTTTTCTTACACCTTCGTTGAATTGAATTTGGGGATGTTATGTCTATCCAGGTGAAATGAAAATTGGGGCATTCTTAAAAATAACAATTGAGTTAATTTCTATGGCTTGGTTGGTCAATCTAAGGGCTGAACCAGATTTTTAACCAGGTTGGGTGATCTATTAACTAAGAAGAAATTTAAGCGGGTTGAAATGTTTGAAGGATCTTACCGGTTAGTAGTGGCATAGCCGTGCATATCATCTCTCTATTTCAATCTCTTAAGGTGTAATTATTTTGGATGAATTATCTATGACATAAGTAATCATGGCATCATTTTTATCGGCAGGTGCAGGGAATGCACTCTGATGCTGCTAGCTTAAGAAAGGCTAATATATGGCACGAAGCATCACGGATTCTTAGAGAGGAAGGATTTCGTGCATTTTGGGAGGGAAATTTTGTCACAATTGTCCATCGTCTTCCCTATTCTTCTGTTAGCTTTTATGCATTCGAACGCTACAAGAATGTTGGTACAAATGTCCTATGAAGGAACTCTTATTTTGCAAAGTTTTTTCATAATTCAGTTTTTTTAGGTATATACTTTGCCTTTTCATGTGACAGTTGCTACAGCTCTTTTGGGAGTTGAAAGCCAAGGAGATAACATGAGTGCAGACCTTTGTATACGACTTGTAGGTGGTGGTTTGGCTGGAATAACTGCTGCGTCTCTTACATATCCTCTAGATCTTGTAAGGACGCGCCTTGCAGCCCAGGTAAATAAAGAATATTTGGTGTTTACAAGGATATTTTGGTTCTTATGTCAAAACATGATGATTCGCAGTTTACATTATTATATTGGCTCAGTTCACCGTATGCTCGTTTAGAGTTTATTGATATAAGATTGCCACTGCTCTGCAAGGTTGATTCTTTCTGGTACTTGGATTACATATAATCTTATATGGTATCTAAATTGTAAATTGGAATTGTTCGCAATATGCAGATCTGAAAATTATGCTTCCTCTGCTCTTTTTATTATTTATTTTTACTCTCTGTTTTTGTTTTTCTTTTCGAACTTAAATTTATCTTTTGTTAGGGGGAATGATATTCTGCAGGGAGAATGGTTTCATACAGCTTAGAGAACAAATTTGGAATGATATTCTGCGGGGAGAATGGTTTCATACAGCTTAGAGAACAAATTTGGAGTGAAGATCACCTGCCTACTAGCTTGAATACTCACCTAGTGATGGGGAAATGAAGATAAAATTAGGGATATAGGATTTCAATGGGGGTCTTCGGGGATATAGGTTTCATACATCTTGGAGGAGAGAATGTGGAGCAAAGATTAGTTGTCTACTGGCTTGAATAGTCTTCTACACCTAGTGATGGGGAATTAAAGACATAATTAGGAAAAACAGGAATATAGGATTGCAATATATTTGGCATTTTGAAATTTCCTTCCAATTTCTCTTTTTCTCTCCCTTCTTCTCCAAGTTCTCTCTTTATCTTTCTGTGACAAGTTTACGACCTGGCTTTTGAAATATTTTCTATCTTATGGGAGAAAAAGAGGAAGGAAGAAACAAAAAGGGGTGTGAGAATAGAGGGAAGGGGCTTAAATGTTGAATTTGCGTGACAGTCCTTCAGGATATCTGACTAAACTAATTTGATATTTCTCTTTGGTTGTTTTCGGACTTGATTGTGGCCCTTTTTCAACAGGAAACAATCTCTTTTATTCTATATACGACTCTATTTTGTTTGAAGTCAAGCAGGAAGGAAAGGAAAAGAGCTGGAGAAGATGGTGCTTGTTGAGGTCAAAGAAGGAAAGGAAATGGGGGTGGTAGGAAGTGATGAAAAATGTCAAAGTAAATTTTCTGTTACCAATAGTACCCTTTTCCGAAACTTTGAAAAACGTTATGCATGGCTGACATTCCGGTGGTAAGGCCGACTGATGGCTACGTTGTCAATTCTCTCGAGTATCTCAAAAGGACCTATAAATTTCGGTTGTAGCTTTCCCTTTGTGCTACCTTTAAGAAAACCTTATCGCTGACTTCAAACTCCAGATCTCCTATAGGAATAAATTATTTGTCATGGTTTCTCATCTTTTCTCTTCCATCCTTTATCAAACTAACTGGTATAGGGACAATTTATATTTCATGGTTTCATGGCTTTTGTCTTCCTTTATCCAGATAAAAATTGTGGATAGCTATTAGCCCCTCATATTTGTCCTTTAATGTCTTGTTGATCCTTTTATTCTCTTCCCTATGCACTATAAACACAATGTTAGAGGAGTTTTCTTTTCATCTTCTTTCTGATTGTGCAGACAAACATGATCTATTACAGAGGAATATCTCATGCTTTACATACCATTAGCAAGGAGGAAGGAGTCTCTGGCCTTTATAAAGGACTTGGGGCAACTTTGTTGGTACTTTTTAATGCCTTACGATTCATTAATGACTCTATTATCCTTTTCCTCTGTTGGATAATTGCAGCTTGGGTAACAATGCAGGGGGTAGGCCCAAATTTGGCTATCAGCTTCTCAGTGTACGACACAGTAAGATCTTATTGGCACTATCGCAGGTAAGACACCATAGATCGATGCACCTATTTTTTGACTTTGAAATGCTATGATGAACAAATACTTGATTATGAGTTGAGCTCCTTCGCAAAATATAAATTAAACTTGTAAAAAAGTTTGGGAAACTTACCTGTACTTATTGGTGGCATCAGACCCGATGACTCAACTGTTTTGGTCAGCCTTGCATGTGGGAGTCTTTCTGGCATTGCATCATCAACAGGTGAGTAATACGACTAGCATAAAATAACTCCTAAAAAAATTGAAGTTTTGTATGTTCTTGTGTTTTGTCAAAGGTTATCAATTTTCTGACAAGTGGAGTTAGAAGACGGTGGAAGGTTTCATTTTTATAGAGTCCAAAGTGTTGTTTTCTGCATTTTCAGACTCCATACTTGTGATAAAATAAAGCAGCAAACAACAATAAGAATCCCAACTTCTGCAACTCTTTAACCATCCACCTGTATGATGTACCATGTAATGTCTTCTCTGCACCTATATATCATTAGACAATTGTAGTGAAGGATTTTAATGCCTGTAGCTGTCTTCAATGCTTTTGATGCAGAGAAGCGGGTTGAAGTGCAGGCTTCTTAAAAGTATCTAACAAGACTGACCAATATGGCCAGAGGTCCCAACATGTTAATATTGGAATACAGGACTTTTTGTAAGGAAGTCAAAAAATATCTTTTGCTTTTCTCTTATTCACAAACAAACTTTATAAGGATACTGGTTGGTATAACTTGGCTCTCCAAATATGCAGTTGGCTCTGTTATAGTTGGCTAATTCTTGGTGAGTCAAGTCCTGCAGTTACCAAACTGTAAGAGGTGTCCTCTTTGAGGTATGCTTCTCGGTTAGGCTTCATATATCCATTGTCCCCTGATTATAGTTGAATGTATAAGATCTTATTGGTGCATGTCATTGTAGTTCTTTTACCTAATTGGACTTGAATGAGTCAGTCCTAAATCTTCGTCCCACTCCTGTCCTCAACCCCCATTAAGAATAAGAAGAAGAGAAAGTAAATGTCAATGAAGGAAAAGTGCTATATTTTGAAGGGCAATAGGCTGATGTTCCAAAACAAAAATGAGCTATTTATAGGAGTACAAAACATCAGCGTTGTCCTAATGTCGTAAAATGATGAAAATATCCTCGATGATGCTCATAAACGACTATACTACTAATACATGTTAGTTACAATTAAAGCAAATGAACTTTCTGAAACCCCCTCTCTACAAAATTCCAGTCATAATTATCATACAAGGCAAGATCTAAGATTCTGGCAGCCTTGTGAACAGCATTGTTATGCCTCCCAATTTTCTTGTGTCATCTCTCTCGTTTTATTTTTGCTGGGCCAAGCAGGCAATTTGGCTTGTTATTGCATTTAGGTTTACCTATTATTGGAAACAGGTTACAGGCAATTCAATGTTGCAATTTTGAGGTTTAAATTATAAAAACCTATCATATTCTAAATTAATGTGTTACTAACCAAGATATCCTTTTGAGATTTGTTTCATTCCATTTATGTTTTGTGTTGTGTAAATCAATGGGCAAAAACATAAACGAGTTTCAAACACGGAACAGTTAACTGCTTCAACCAGAATGTGGAGCTGATTTTATATGAGTTCATGCCATATTCTCTTGCAGTGACATTTCCCCTGGATCTCGTGAGGCGACGAATGCAGTTGGAAGGAGCTGGTGGTAGGGCTCTTGTTTATAAGACAGGTCTTTTTGGTACATTCAGGCAAATAATCAGGACTGAAGGGCTGCGAGGTTTGTATCGTGGGATTCTGCCTGAATTTTACAAGGTTGTACCAGGTGTGGGTATTGTCTTCATGACATATGAAAAATTGAAGCAACTTCTCTCTAATATTCCTGAAAGTTGACTAGTTGGCATCTGGCTATCTAAAGATAGGATCCGTTACTAAATGGTGGAGTGCGTGAATGGATGAGAAGTGTTGATATGTATGACCACCGTAGTGCCCGATTTGTTGTGATTGATTTGATTACCATGAATCTATATATGGGGAAAATGTCCCTTACAAATGTCCCAGATATGTTATTGACATACGAACTATATTTCTGAAGGATCTATTGGTGCATGACCCTAGATGCCAAGGATCTAGGGATGGCAATCTAGATGTCTTTGTTTCGGGGTCAGCATAGTGGTGCCTAACTTTTGATTCTCAGACGATCTAGCAATGTACTTTGATGATTATGTTTAATATTAAAGTGAATAAACAATTTGGCAGAGTACATATATTTTATGTTTAGTGTGTAAGATTTGACATTACCATTTTTTAATAGGATTTTGGAGATTGCTTACATGGGGAGTTTTGCCGGTGTAGTAATTGATCATGTCACCATTTTGTCAATCTAGTTTATTGAAAATGTCTCCCCGTGTTCTGGGGATGGTCGTGTTGAGCTGATCAGACAAACTCGATGGCCATGGTTTGCGGAGGTGTGTATTATTGAACTGCGATTTGTGGAATATGCTCAGAACTTAGGTTTGCTTGTACGATTAGAAGTAATAAGGTCAAAAGTCAGAGATAGGAATGTCTTGTAATTTCATTGGTAAATATGTTTCGTATTTGAAGAGTCACTTTTGCAGTTGTACCCTCATTAGGACTCCACAGAATGAGGAGGAGCTAATCCAACCTTTGCATTTTCAACTCAATCCTCATGAGGAAGTCTTTTCGTGTTCTCCAACAGGCAGAAGGCTGAATAGTGTTACAAGTTAACACGACACATAAAGAGTTACAATGGAAAAGTTCCTGTCCAGTGAATATGTTTCAAAGTACTACGTAAACCATACTTGTTTACTGCTGCCATTGCTAATCTAAATCCTTGTCCATAAGCTGGAGAAGCATCATTTGCAATCTGATGCATGAAAAATTCGCCTAGATTATTTTCTGTGCTAGACTTGTAACCTTTCTTAGACGATGATGAAGAAGATGAAGATGAAGCAGTCGATGTAGATGGCAAACTTGTCGATCCATATGACCATGTTGATGACGATGAAGCCATGGAAGTGGATGGAATATTTCTGGATCCCGGCATTACTTCTGACTCCAGCCACATGTACGAGAGCACTTGGCAGATACCTTCTTCTACATCAGGATTGAGATTACGGTAGCCTGTATCGCAAGGAAGTAATACCGTCAAGACTATTAATAAAGATGCATAAGAAAACAAGTCATCTGCGTCTGTTGTTTATCCATATAAATCTTTCCCTTGAGAAAATAGATTAATATGTATTACCATTCAGACGTAACCACCCGTGCATTAGCTCGTGCGCAAGGATCGCCCCAGTCAGTAACCTGCAGCAAGAATTGATCTAATCCGTATCATCAACTTGAAAACAGAGGCTCCCTGCCTTGGCAATCAATCAATTTATACTCTCCTAGACACATGCATGCCCAATGAACTATCCACAAAATACTCATTTCATATGACTACAACATGAAACTACCGAAATTATGAAGCAGCACACTTTCGTTCCGGCAGAAAGTGTAGACCACCACCCTGAAAGGTCGTATAATGGATGACAGATGAAACTGAATATCAGAAGTTACCTTGGCAAGCCATACAAAACCAGAATGGCTGTAACGTCGCATCTGCGAGTCAAATTTTGTGGTTCAGTTCTCATTCCTACCAGTCCACGACTCCTGATTCTTGGTCTCTTCAGTATCTGGATATTGGTCATGAAAAAATAGTATTGGTGAACAGAAATTTTTATTTTTTTAGTAGGTAGCACTTGTAATATCTTATAACTGGAAATGAAGGAAAATCAGATGGAGGGATGCAGAAAATCTTACACTCGTGACGGTCTGCTCTTCGGAGAGGCATAAGCCCCTTGTTTCGGGCATGTGATGGAAACCCTGCAAAATTTTCTAATTTAAACGAATTTCTACATATAAGAACATAAGAATGGAGATGGAAACTATCATTACATGTTTTTCCCCTTCAATGGCCTCATTAAGTGCTTGTCTTTCAACAAGAAGCATCGGAATTTCCTGATCAATTTTCATGTTCATTCCTTCATAGTAATCTCTGATGCCATGGTAAAGTGGTTGGCAGTCACCGGTATCCATGATAGCTGATTCCAAGCACTCTAAGCATATACTTCGTCCGTCTCCGAGTGCTACATATCTCGTCTTCCTTGACTTGAAAATAAAAATATCGATTAAGTGGTGGAAAATCAGTTTCGGTGAAATTAGTAACAAGAAACAACTTCAGAAAATTTATACCTCCAAACGTTCACAGCTACAGCATCGAGCTGTGTTGTCATGTTCGTGCGAAGGACAATATTTCTGAGACCAATACGGGTGGCATCTGTACTCAATCAAGCCAGTTCTATTTGTTGGAATCTATAAATAAAACAACAGTAGATCATTAGCGTCCACAGTGGATCATTGATCATAAAATATCAAACGTCTTATTTGCAGCCAAATTACATCCTTACAAATTGGTGACAGACTTCACACTTGGGATGAGTCAGTTCTTTAAAGCAGGACTTATGGTATGCGTCCTTTCCTGACAAAGAGAACTTGAATCGACAAAGAAAATCAATGAGACGTGAGGAAAAAAAATCTTGTAGCATTATTTTTTAAACATGAACATGACCATAAAAAGAATAAGAGAATGATCTTTCATCCTGCTAGAGGTGAATAATTTCAACTATTGTACAAGTGACACAAACTCAAGGGACCTACCTCATGCTCAGTGATGGGGTATCCACATGCATGACAACGGAAGCATTCCGGATGGAAAAAATTACCCATGCATCCCAAATAATTTCCATGACCAATTTCGTTGTTGCAACCACCACATACTCTGAAAATATGAAGCATATGCACACAAGATTAGTCATATCCAGCCAAGCTAAAGCTTGTCATTGATTGTGTGAGTTGATTTTTCAAACTCATCCCTATGAACAGTTTTTGGAAGCTGAACAGATCAATTTTTTTCCTAGCAAAACATCAAATTGTATTAAATGGTGCAAGTTTGCATCGCTGAGTAAATTTCACGCTTCAGACATGTCAGAGCATTCAATTACTTATGTTATACAAATAACTAAACATAATTATAGGCAGTAGTTTGCGATGTCTGCGTTGACCAGCAAAGATAAGTGACTCAACTTGTGAAATTGGCTAGTCCTAATTGCCTCAGGTTTTCCATGAAGTGTTTTTTCAAATAACCAAAACCAAAAAACATACATGCATCAAATTTTCCTTCAAGTGGATGACACTTGGACAATTGAATCAATTATCCAAAAACATTAGATTGAATATATAGTACCTATGTTTCCTGCGATAATAATCTCGAGGGGCATTTGGAGGCTTTCGAGGGGCATATGGAGGCTCTCGAGGAGCATATGGTGGTTGTGATGGTATATTGAGGCGATCACGAAGTGACCTTGCTAGATCTTCATCGTCTGTTCTCCATCTGTATCCTGTAAAATGAAGTCGTCAATCCTCTGCAGTAACTGGGTACATTTGAGGTCATGGATATGTTTTGAAGCAGGAGAAAAGGGTCTCCAATAATAGAAATATGGTGAAGCCCATAACCAGAAAATCTACACTGGAAAGAGGGGGGGTACCGTTTGGTCTCTTCAAATCTTCATCCAGAGAAAGGGCAATTGCACGATCCAATTCATCTTTTTCCCTTTTGGGCCTTGGACGGTCATCCTGAAGAGATTTGAAATGTACTTCATATTAAAAGAACGCACGAAATTTTAAGTAAACAATAAACTTATTTTCTATGATCAAATCTAGCATGACGTTAAAAAAACCAGCCACGAGTTGTGTTTTGAATAATGTTATAAAGTTTCAGGCATCAACCTCTAAGCTCCATTTCCATCTCTATAACCATCAATTGGAGAATTTAAGGAAAAAAAATAGTGACTTCATGAACATGTCATGGCTCTGTGTTTATGTACAACAGAATAGAAGTATCTGAGACATATGAAGAGCTCCTTCTACATCTCTGGAATTATTAGGCATTGACATCATTTTCGTAAACTGAAGCTTGCTATTACGAAAGATTGATTCAGATATTCTAGAAACCTAATATGCTCTCATTATTTCACATTTTTGTCAAAACTAGGTATGTTGTCCTTAAATCTTGCAACATATTTTATGTTGTTATTGCACCGCTCATTTCAAAATAAAATATGCATCCAAGTTCTTTATAAGTACTATATATTAAAAAAATTAATAGGCTTTATCTTCATATCTCCTCAATCTGGAATAAACAGTCGGAGAGGAGTAAACAGCACATATTTGATAACAGAAGGCAAAGAACATGATATCAAGTAATGTGTCTATTATTATTCTACGAATCAGAGAAACATTGTTTCAGCATTACAAACTAATATATTCCTCTCCAAGCTATATACATAATCTTATTCTCATGTACATTGTACGTTTCAGAATCAATAGAAGTATAGAGCACAATAAGAAAATAAACCATAATAAAGTACACAATAAATGTCCAAAAGCATCAATTGCGATGGATCTTAAAAGGTGGTGAAGATTAAATTCTTCTAAATTAAGGGAAAGATTCCTAAAAGAAAATCCATGATTGCAACTTACGTTAAGACCGCAGATTGTTAAGACTTTCAATATGTACAAGTTAGATGACAATATGAATTCGCGTAGAAGAAAAATAAACAACCATACAAAATATGCTTTAAAATAAATAAATAAAAAGTGAGATATTAATACCGAAGATCTAACGGGCGCACGCAAAGACATATTTTCCTCCCCCAGAAGCTGAGGCTGCTGTCCATCTGCTGTGACTCCTCTATTATTAGTCCCAATTTTGAAAAGCTTATTCAGCCATTTCATAATCCCTGACTTCCTTTCTGCATATGAAGAAACAATATGCGCTGCTTAAACCCCACAATCATATCATATCAATTCAACCACATGAGCAAATTCAATCTCTATACTTGTACTTAAATATTTAAAATAAAAACTGCAAAAGGATAATCTTTACACATACAGATAAATTTTGAAGGAGTCAATATTTTCACATAAAAATAGCACAAACAAAACACCTAATAACATGGGCATTGCTAATTCCAAAATGATACGATCTTTATATAAAAAGAGAAAAATGATGTTTACAAAAACCATATAGGCATCAATCAAAATGCAAAAAAAAGTACGACCTATGAGTGAAACAAGTTGAAAAGCATACCGTAAATGCACGGTTGGGTGAGATGGTTGGCATTTGAAGAAGACATGGGTTGGAGGAGGAGGAAATATATATATAAAAGCAGGTATTCCTGATTTTTGAGGAAGCCAAAAGGGAGGTTTGAAAATGGTGAAAGGGACTAAGAGAGAAGGTGCAAATGAGAGAAAAAGAAAGGGAACGGGAGAGAACAAAGGCATCATAGATAAAGGAAAGTTTAAAGAGAAAGAAATGTAAAAGAAGGAATCTAAAAGAGGAAAGAGATTCTTGGCTTGGGGAAAGAAAATGAAGAAAGTGAGTTGGGTGAGAATCTAGTGATGATGATGGAGGAAAAGGAGAAGAAAAGCTGCGCTTTGGACGGCTGAGAATTTTAGAGAGATTTTATTTTTGAGTGAAGCTTGAGAGAAGACATTCTCTCTTCAAGAATATGCTTCTTGTTTGTCCATGAGATTTTTGTGTTTCGAAAGCTTTTTTTCCCCCACAAAAGGAATTGTCATTATCATAACTCCGACTCCACGAAGGCGAAAAAACTAATGCATTTTTGCAAGTTTAAAATAATCACTTATATTTGCTTTTGTTGGTAATTGTTAGAATGAGTAAATTGACAAATTCAAGTATCTACGCGAGAAAGATCAGTTGTGGTCGAAGTGATAGCAAAATTAAAATTTTAGGTGAATTGACCAATCTAGATTTTTACAATGGTTTCAAAGTTTACGATGAATTGTACAAGTTCTTGATTTTTTTCATGAAATCAATCGATCTAGTTTGATTTTGATAATATTGACGTATGTATGGCTCGTGTTTTTATTCACATATTTCAAGTTATCCACAAGAATTACATACTTATTCACTACTCATTTGTATCTTTTTATAATTTAAGCCAATTATAAAAACTTACAAATATTGTATTTTATTTTACTTGTAAAAAATAAGAAAATTTTTCTAGCCAATTATTGTATGTTTGGGACAAAAATTATCTTCAACGATAGCCAAGTATTTTTGTAATGAGATAGCCATTTTGGCTCTATCGACCTGGGAGAGTTGGAGTAACCAGATTCAATATTTTTTGTTCGGTAAAATAGGCCAATTTCACTATAGATTTTGTTCGAAACTACAAGGTACCCAATCAAATTGTGTGACAACATATTGTTTACTGTGTATATAACGTTATCAAATGAGCATCAGAATAAAAAATTAATTTTAGAAATTGAATGAGAATGGAAAACATATAAAAATTACACCTACAAAAAAATAAAGAAAAATTAAGTGAGCTACATCATATCATATATGTATGTCTTGACAAGATAATTAGATATATTTCTCTTTCAAAATATAATACCTCATTTTTAACTTTAGGGTGTGTTTGAACCACATTATTTTAGAAGAATATATTCTGAAATAGTAGATTGATTGAGAATATGTGGTTGAAAAAGAAAAAAAAATTATTGATGTGTACCAAAGAGGGGCTAATACTAATCTTGGTTGTCAAATCGATTCTGGATTGTACTCTTCTCTATCAAAATAATGGCGACTTGAATGTTCG
>CAIGRL010164208.1:0-13850 GCA_903798325.1 Fraxinus xanthoxyloides | reverse complement strand
TTCCAATCTAAATAGTTTAACCAACCCATTAATTTCGACACTATCATAACTTTCAAAAGTATCACAAACTGTGCATTGCACGGACTTTGATAGTAATATCAAAAATGGCCGGTGGAAATTTACGTTTCAGTTTACCAAGCACAAAAATAAGGGCTTCTTGCAATTTTTCCAAGTCGCTAATATGCAATGTCCTTGAACATATTTGTTGGAAAAAATCCGAAAACTTATGCAATGTTTCCCTTACTTCGACAGGACATAAGACAATCATGATTTCAGTCTAGAAATCTTTCCATCCTTTTCGTTCACTTTTTTTGGAATATTTGTAGCATAACCATTCATGATGGTTTTTATAGTGGGTAGGAGAAATAAGTTTGTTTTAGATTAAAATGATTTAGTGGGTTTTATATGGGACAATTTATAGGGATAGAAATACTGGGAAAAAATTATTGAAAAAGATAGTTGAAGGACGAAATGATAATTTATTGAAAACAAGATTTCACAATGGCCGTTGGATAAAATTTTTCTCACAATTGCTCAAATTTGGAAGGCGTTTTCTACAATCTAGATATGCATCTAATGGCGGTGGAAATTCTGCTAGATTACTCTTATTTTTATTTATTTCAATTATTATCTTTACTTGCTCCCTAAGGAAGTCTAGTGAATTTTAGAGAGATCCAAATGTGCAGTAAAATTAATACTTATCATTGGTAAGTATTTAGGTCACTCCAATCATGTCTCATAGTACTTCGAACTTTGCTCGTGACAGAACTTTCATGAATATGTTTGCTAATTATTTTTCAATCTTGCAATGTTTGAGTACTATCCTTTTATTTGTTTCAACTTCTCTAATGAAGTGATACTTGATGTTGAAATGTTTAGTTCTGATGTGAAATACTAGATTTTTTGGCTGTTGCTATTGTAGATTTTCTGTTACAATTCATCTTGTGGCTTTCCCATGTCTTCAAGTATGTGCTTTAGCCATGTACATTGGCTCTTTGTCATTGCTGCTATGATGTACCCTGCTTAAGCTGATTACTGTGCAACCTTTGCTTGTTTCTTCCTGAACTTAGTGTGAATGCAAGCCTAATGTGCTTTACATATCGTCCAGTCATCCTTCCAAATCACTGTCAGTACACCCGAGTATTCTTGAGTCAGGCGAAGACTGATACTATACTCCATTGTCTTTTGTTCATTGCAGGTATCTAAGTATTCGCTTTGCTTCTCCATAGTAAATATAACTTGGACTCTTCATGAATCTTGAAAGTAGGCTAGGGGCATACGTAAATTTCTGATCTTCTAATTGTAAGATAGAGTAAACTTTCAATAAGTTTTTGAAATTATGAGTCGTCTGCTTTTGGAGCACTGCCTTCTTTTCTGAGAGGTTTGTTACTATTCTGGGTTGTTGTTATAGTTTTGCAGCATTCTATCTTAAGCTTCTTTATTAAGCTTCTTTATGAGACTAGTGATATACTTCTTTTGAGAAATGAAGATCCCATCTTTAGATTGAGCAATCTCAATCCCAAGAAGGTAGTGCATCAATCCCAAATGAATCATCTCAAACGTTTTCATAATGTCTTGAATTTCTTGATCATCTTTCATCATTTCTTGTGTAGATGAGAACATTATAATATTATGTGATAATGAGTGTATAGTTAGTACTTTGTGTCTTGATGTATAGTATTGGTTCACCTTGGCTTCTTTTGAACCTTTTCTCAATGAAGTAGTGTCGATTCTGTTGTACCGAACTCGTGGAGCTTGCTTTAATACGAACATGGAGTTTGAGTACTTTGTCTTCTTGACCTTCTACAATGAACCTTTGAGGTTGCTTCACTTAAATTTATTCTTCAAGATAATCATTGAGAGATGATAATTTGACATCTAGCCGGTAAACTTTGCACTTATTCTGTAGGGCTAGTGCAATTAGCGCCCTTATAGTGTTAAGACGTACAACTGGAAAAAATGACTCATTGTAGTTGATGCCGACCTATTGAGTGTATTCTTTGGCAACTAAGTCTTCCTTTGTGCTTTTGGACTGAGCCATCGACATTAAATTTTATCTTGTAGACCAACTTAACTCCAATGACTTATTTGTCTTGGGGAAGATCTATAAGCTCCGAAATGTCGTTTCTCTCGATCATCTTTATTTCTTCATCCATAGCTTTTATTTATACTGGCTGTCTTGAAGCTGCTTCATAGCATTCAGATTCTACAATCTCGAGGTTGTAAGTTTGGTATGTTTATGATAAACGTCGTATTTTTCTTGGTATAGTTGTGGTGAGTCAATTGGTCCTTCTATCATTGATTGCTATGATGACTCTGGTTGGTTGTTCTCTTTGACTTCATCCTCTTATTTTTGGGGTTGTGATAGGATGCTAACAGCATTTCTTTTAACTCGGCAAGTCTCCCTGTTGTAGATGACATCCTCATCAAATTTTACGACCAAATTGATAATTAGCTTCTTTGTTTTCAACTTATAGATTCGATAGCCTTTTGATTGAAACCTATGGCCTACGAAGATTCTCTTCTCTATCTTTTCATCTAATTTACCTCTTTTTTCTTGGGGAATGTGTGTGTAGCAGATGCAGTTTAAAACTCTGAGATTTTTTGTTGATGGGTTTCATTGCTCCATGCTTCCACTGGTGTTTTGTCTTGCACATCTTTGGTTGGACATCAATTTAGTAGGTAGACTGCGGTGCTTACTGTTTCTACCTAGAAGGTTTTTGGAAGACCTTTCTCCATTAGCATAGCTTTCGTCGGCTCCATTACGTTCCTGTTCTTTCTTTCTTCTATATCATTTTGTTTAGGTGCGTATCCAATGGTAGGTTGATGCTCCATTCCTTTATCTTCATAGAACCTTTTGAACTCTTTAGATTGTATTCTTTGCCTTTGTCACTTCTGATCATCTTGATATTGTAACCACTTTGCTTTTCGACATTGCTTTGAACATTTTTAAAATCTCAAAAACTTTAGATTTCTCATGCAAAAAGTATACCCTTATCATTCTATTGTAATTAACTATGAAGAGAATGAAGTATATATTTTGATCATGTGAAGGAGTATGCATCGAACTGTATACATCTGCATGTATCGGTTCCAATGTATCTTTGGCTTGTTAAGATTTTTCGAACAAAAATGGTTGATGATGTTGTTTACCAAGCAAACATCTTTCACAAACATTGTTAATCTCTCTAGAGGTTAACATTTGTAGCTTGGAGTTCTTAACCGTTTTGGTATTCTCTCTAAGATATCTCAAATCTCTTTAACAGTTTCACACATCGACACTCCCCTAAACTCCTCTGCAGACACAACCATAAATAAAGTATGAATCCCTTTACTATTCCAGTTGCAATCAACAACTTGGTCTTTGGTCCAAATAGAAATATTAGTCGGTGTAACAATACCAGCAACAGTGGATGAAGGTGCAGTCCATACGTTTTGTACACTGATCAAAATACGCTCATCCAGTGCTTTAAAGAATTCTTTCATTCGAACTTTCCAGATGCACGTTGCTTCCAAAAAAAAATGGGGGCACATATAGAGACTGACTCATCTAGATTAATTTAAGGGTCAAGAATCGAATGTAGCTCTAATTATGAGGTTCAACCTAAATTACACCTAGGGTGAACAAATGTTTATGCAGAATTAAGACTTAATAACTAATCAGCAACAAGTCACTTTTAATTATCTCTAAATGATTAATAAATCAATTCAATTATCCTAAATTGAATTGCTGTAGTTATATGAAGTTATATGAAAAATAATAAATAACAAGCACACTAATCACGAAGAAACCTCAACTAGGTAAAAATTCCGTGCATTTTGCCACTCAAAAATCCATTATAAACGAATTTTGAGCTTACAGTCCGCCAAACACGACTACCCCTACTACTTTCTAACCTCATAACTGCAATTTCCACAATTCTTTTGGATTGCATGCTTCTATATCAACTCCCAAATGTAGTTTTCAAAGCCCTCCTGGATTGCGTCCTCATGCACCAACTCCCAACTTATGAATTCGTCTATCTCATGTGAATCAATGAAGAACTCCACGTTCTTCAACAATTGGAATTCCAGTCACCTTTTCTCTATCTTTAGTACTCTGAGAAATGTGTAGGAAGTAGCAGTTTGGTATTTGGATTATGGATTTGATGTTTTCACCACCCAGAACAAATCAAAGCATGAAGGTTGAAAGCATATTTGATGAAGAGGATATGGAGAGTATGTGTTTTCTTAATGTTCAACCTTAAAAAAATCGTTCAAAGGCGTGCTAATATTTATATTGTAGGTTAAGGAATGAATGAGCTGAATAAAAAACGTTAATAACGTGAATTAATTCTTCAGATAACCTTGTCGTTCGAGCAAAAGTTGGGCGACAAGTGAGCGATGGTGTATTGCTCGAGTGAAGTTCGTCGACAGACTAGCGACAATGTTTATGTTTCTGTCGCTCGAAAAAAGTCATAACGATAGTCTAGCAAAATTGCGACACCGTTTTTTCTTCTTTTCCAATCTCGAACCCTAGACCTAATACAACTCAATTTATAACAATTGCAACTTGCTCATTGACTTTTACAACACAAAATATTTAGTCCATTTTGTTCAAAGTCTTGCCGTTACATCAAAAACCTAACATGTGAGACCCTTTTTATCCTCTTTACTTTTGCAACTCGAGCCTCAATAATTAACTTCGATGTGTGGAAATCACTGTTTAATAGTTCTTTCAATGCCGGACTTTTGAGGATTTTATTGTAGGCCAGCATGATATCTACTATCAGGAAGTCCCAAAAAAAAAAAAACCTTAGCAATTTTGAGAGCATTCTAAGGGATGATGGATAAAGTTATATTTTCATTCTATATGATGCCCTCTCTCGTGAATACTTAGAGTGGGTTCGAAATAAAGGTCAGGGGATGGTCTACATCCATTTGATCAACAGTAGACCTGAAGATAATATTGATTGAACCTCCATTGTTGATCAATATTCTTTTCACTCAGTTCCTCACTATTTTGGCCTCGATCACCAAGGCTGATCAATGGAGATACTGGACACCCTCTTTTTCTTCATATATAAAGCTTATACCCTCGAACACCATCTTTCTTTTCTTAGGCTTCTCTCCCTATACTAGATAGCTAGTTGTTGGAAACTTTCTTGCCTCCAAGGTACAATTTCGTCGGACATTGATAGTGTTGGTTTGTGTGCCCATATAGTATTTTTTATGATAAAATAATAATTTATAATAAATAAATTGTTGTTTTATTTATTTATTTATTTATTTATTGAGTTCATTTATTATTGAGCATGCGAGTTAAAGTTCCTATGATCACTTACGAAAATATAAGTCTTGCATTGAGAAATATAGTGTGACACAACTTATATTTTGATCATAAATAAAATTTTCACAACCAATGTATAATAGTTGACAACTTGTACTAGAAGGTTGCATTGTTGACCAATTCATTATTCAGCTCTCTGACTTGCCCTTATCACATAAATAGTTAAAGATGATACTAATACATTTGAGGTGTATTGAATAGACCACGTGTTGGGTTTTAATGGTTCTTTGATTCACCAATGGGTGAAATCAATTTGATTGATCAAATATCTTATTTATTTGGGAACTTGAGAATGAAGAAAGTAGAGAACATGAATTCGTTTCAGAAATCGTTGCCCTAAAAAATAGGTAGAGTGATTACTTGCGTATTTTCTGTTGAACGGTTAAAATCTGAGCTCAGTGTCTAGAAATGGCTAAACTTCGACATTCGTGATTAGTTCACAAGACCGTTGAAGAGAATGATACTTAAGTTAATGACAATAATTAGAGGGGCAAAATTGTCATTTATGTTCATACCTAATTATCAAGTCTTGGACGAGGATAAAATATATACACGATAGGTCAGAGAAAAGTATTACAGATTTATTGACTTCTGTAATCTTATGTATTTCGAGAGTGTAGTCTTTTACCTTTAGTGAAAATATAAAGACTAATAATTAGATTGGGTGGTCTATGGTTGACTAGACATGATCTAATTATTGTACCTTTGATAATATATATCCGATTATGTCCCTATGGTACCTATATAAAGTATTGAGACTTAATTATAATTATAATAAAAGTCTTGGGCTTAATTATAATTACAATAAAGTTTTGTACTTAGTTGTAATTGCTCTAAAACGTGTAAACTTAATTATAATTGAAATTTTAGGACTACACATGTAATTAAGTGTAAACTAATTGGATATAGATTTTAATTAAAACTCAAAATTGAATTTTAATTAAGACTCCTATTTGAAACTGGAATTATTATGGAGTAATGTTATGAAATCCCACTGGGTTACAACTACAGTTTAAGTGGCTCTAAATGATATGTTAAATACAATGTGAGATTAAATGACTTATTTAACTTCACATATCATTTAATGCCACATTAAAGCTACATAGAATGTGGATGTAACCCTAGTGGGGCTAAATAATATTATTCAATATTACTGAACATAAATTTAAAAAGTTTTATCGCTACAAATAGGGACTAGATGGACATAGAGATTTTACAACAATTATAATACAATAATTTCATTCTATTCAAATTTAAATAAAACCCCGTGATCTTTTTGGTCAATCCATAAGCACAGTAAATCGTTCATCTCGTGCCAATAATGCAATAGACTCCCTATAGGATGGTCTCGTAGTTCGTTTTGCTTGATTGAATTTCTGTACGATAAGATTGTCTGGATAAAATTTCTTATATCAGGTGGTGCTGTAATTGATGAATTGCAGAGAGAAATTCTAACTTGCAAGTAGTGGAGAAATACTACTCTATGGATCTTGTGTTTCTAGGATTTCAGCTTGTTTTCAGTACTGAAAAGTCTTTCTTGATTGAGCATTGAATTCATATAAGATTGACTTAAGTAGAGGTCAATGGTTTGACTGCATTGAAAGATACAGATGAGAGTGAATTGACTTAAAAATGTTTAGCGTTTAATTTGTCTTTTGTCGGTGAACTGATTTAAAGATATTTGACGCTGAACAAAAAATAAAAATGGCCATTGGTTGTGTTACATTTTTTTATTAGTTTATTTCAGTAATTTTATTGAACTAATTCTAATGTTTTAATTTGTGGTTTGTCACTTTAAAAAAAATTGTCATTTTTTTTAATTTCTCTTACCGTTTTTGAATTTCTGTTACTTTTTTTTTTTTTTAAATATTTGTCATTTTTTTGTCACTTGAAATTTTTTTCACTTTTTTGAGTAACAAATATAATTTTTTTAAATAAAAGTCAAGTATTTCACTTTTTAAGAAACACTTCACTTTAGAAAGTGACTTATTGTCACTTTTTTTTTTTTAACTTTTTATAAAAAGTTACATCGTGTCACTTAATTTTATGAAATATTTTTTATTTTTTATTTTTTGTCACTTTATTACAATTTTTGGTACTTGTTTTTAGTGACAAACATCATTTTAAATAAAAATGACACTTTTTAATAAAATAATGAGACTTAACAAAAATGTGACATTATGTCAATTTTTAATAAAATAATACACTTAATTTTACACAGTATTTTTATTTCCAAAATATTTTTCTTATGATTTTAAAAAATTTCTAATTTATTTTTGTAAGTTGCCCAATAATTTGCAAATTAGTCTTGTTACCTACCACCATGAGGCCCTCTACGTTCATATAAACCGTCAACCACTATAAGGCCACCACCATCATGAAGTCGTTGACCCTTATGAGTCAGCCTACCGCTTGAGGCCCTCTACGTTCATATAGACCGTCTACTACTATGAGGCCCTCTATGTTTACATAGGTCGTCTAACACTATGAGGCCAACTCTATACTTAATCATACAAATGACAATGAGCTGGATGGGAACCGCTTAAAAAGGAAAACGTGGGCACAACCAACCACTTGAGGAGTGAGGATTATCCCATCAGAACGTGGGAAAAGTGAGAAGATTTACGTGGGACACGTGGTACCATTAATTGTTGAACGAGTGAGTTTCATCAGGTGCATATAAATACCCTTAAGGTGAGAAAGGTATGGCTCTCTTGAAACCCGAACTGTTTGAATTCGAATTATACTCTCTTCCTACTTGCCTAAACCAAATTCTGATTCTCACTCCGGAAGTACAACATGGGAGAATGCCCCAACTTCATTTTGCAGGTAGCATTCACTGATCGGAGTAGCCGGAACACCCTACACATCAAGGAGAATGAGGAGGTCCATCTCCCTATAATTTCATTGGCGCCGTCTATAGGAAACCACTGAACAAAAAATCTATGTCATGGAGACGGATTACGAGTGAAATCATAGCAGTTTCCTTACCGAAAAGCTTGAAACAACAGATGATAGAAGCATACGATGGAGTCCCAGATTTGCTCGATCACTTGTGGACCTTCGTTGATTTAATTAGGTTGTATGCAGCCCCAGACGCTGTGATGTACCTGTCATTTCCCTGACACTCATGAGAGAGGCTAGAGACTGGAAGGCTACCTTGGGACCCACGTCTATAAAGACTTTTGATGAGGTTTTCAAAAGTTTTGTGGCATACTTCATGAGTAGCAAAAGGAAGCAGAAGACAATTATTGGATTGATGCAAGTTGTGCAAGAGAAAGACGAATCTTTACAAGAGTACGGCTAGGTTCAGTCGGGCGAAACTTGGTATAAATGATCTTCAAGTGTCTGTAGTGATAACAACGTTAATAATTGGGATGTGAAACTGGGCCTTTAAGATGTCATTCTACAAAAATCTCTCAGAATCGATGCATGACCTGTTGAAAATAGGTGACAAGTACGTTGATGTAGAGGGAACAGAGAAGGTCACTAAAAATCTTAGAGAGGGATGAGAGACAGAAAGTAACAAGTGAAAGAAAGGTGAGGAGTGAAACTCATTGATAAAGACAAGCCGAAGAATGAGCACATAAACATGGGGTACACTCAAGATCAGTCAATCAGAGGCGAGAATAGGTTAAAACCTTTACCCCTTTAAATACTTTACGGGCTAAGATATTGATGGAAATTCAGGACATGAAAGAGCTTGACTGGCCGAGAATGATGGCGGCTTCTGCCAGTAAGAGAGACAAGAGCAAGTACTGCCATTTCCATAAAGACCATGGGCATGATACAGAATAATGCATCCATTTGAAGGAGAAAATCGAAAGCCTCTTGAAGCGGGATTTTTTTGACTAAGTAAGCAAGGAATTATCAAGGCAAGCAGAAGGTTGCTGACCGACCACCGCCAGGGCCGATGTTATAAATGTGATTATTGTTGGGATCGCAGCCGTGGGGGACTCGAAATCGGCTAGAAAGAGATATGAAGTCATAGTCAGAGTCTGCTTCATTCAGAAAAAAGCTAGGTTCAATCAAAGCATCACTTTTGGTGAGGAAGATTTAATAAGCGTTGTAACCCCCGTGATGATGCCTTAGTGATAGTCAGCGACATAGCGGACTACGATGTCAAGAGAGTGTTGTTGATGGCGATAGCGCAGCGAATATTCTTACTTATGAAGCATTTGTAGAATTGAAAATTTTGTTGGAAAAGGTGAAACAGTATCCGCCCCCCTCCAAGGATTTGGATGGCTACTATGATACTAGAGGGAGTTGTGGAACTACCAGTGACATTGGGTATTTACCCCGCAAGCGTGGTGCTCTTGATGAACGTTTTGGTTGTGAAAACCCTCATGGCGTATAATGCAATCTACGATCAACCCTTCCTGAATGCTGCTGGGGCTATTCCCTCTACTTACCACCAAGTGACGAAATTCCCAATTAGTTGTGGTGTGAGGTTTGTAAGGGGTGATTTACAGTCTTCGAGGAAGTATTATGTTGACTGCATATAGACAAAGGGATCTCCACCAGTTATGATGTTGGTCCTTAAGCTTCCAATGGGGCGAATTGAGGCCCTTGATACTACGAAAAAAAATTGGTGCAAAAAGGCGTAAATTGAGCGAGAGGGCCGAATCAGGAAGGACTGTATGAGGTGATCCAAAGCCTTGGAAAGGGAGCTTATAGCCTAAAGAACTTGAAAGGAAAACCATAGGCATGCATGGAACACGAAGCATCTCAAGAAGTATTATCAGTAGACCAATGTGCAAGGATTTCAGCTGCATGATGCTTTTTTGTAAATATAGTCGCTAGGGGGTTTCATTTTCTTTTCTGATGTAATGATCTCTTGAAAATATAGTATCTAGCATGTTCGACTAGTATTCGCGATGTAATGCCTGCTACAGGTACACTTTATTGAAATTGTTTAATGAGAAACCAGGATGTCGACAGATGATGAGGGTGCTAACGAAAGGCCAGCCTAGCTGGGACGTATCGGTGTGCCTATTGAGTCCCAAAACCTTGGCAAGTTAAATATTATTACGAGATTTTGATTTGTGATTGGTTGAAGCGAAGACTACAAATCTCTCCTAGTGCCTCGAAGATCGCTCAACACATAGCAGTGAGCAACAAAGCCAAGAAATTGGTTAGCTCAAAATCGCTCTAAGAGATGGTGATTATCACTGGACCTTAATCCCTACTGCCTTAAAGATTGTTCAACACATAGCGGTGACCAAAAAAGTCAAAACATTGATTAGCTCAAAATGCTCTATAGGCTGGTGATTATCACCAGACTTTATACGCTATTACCTTGAAAACACTCAACATATAGCGATCAGCAACAAAGCCAGGAAATTGGTTAGCTCAAAATCGCTCTAAGGGCCGGTGATGAGTTTTCAAAACCAAAAATAGTTAAAGCTCAAAATCACTAGACCTTGCATTCAACAACCCAAGGTCGTTTGACATATAGCGGCGAGCAACAAAGACAAAAAAGATCAGCTAGCTCAAAATCACTCTAAAGTCTGAGAAAGAACCTCAAAACCGAAACTTAGTTAAGGTCCGAAATCATGCTCCGCATTTGACATAGCCCAAAGGTTAAGCAGAAAGCAACAAAACTGATAGATTTGTAACATGTGCAATTGAGATCTACGGTCGAGGTAGGGGCCTTCAAAACTATTAATTGGTTGAGGCCCCAAACTATTAGACCTTGTGCTCTACTGTTCGGCAAAGGATAGCAATACCAATAAAACCAATCAAAGATCGGCAAATGAAATGTGAAAGGTAAAATTACAATCGGGCTTGGCGCCACACACGCGGCTCAATTGCGTGGCATTCGACTTACGCATGTGTAACCAGGCACCTACACACTGGATGTGATGCCTGCTAGCTATTACGATCAAATAGAAAGTCGTGTAAGGCTTGGCAAATAAACTCTTACACATCGGCAAGCGACACCAATACTACAAGATAGACATAAAGGAAAAAATAATCTTTGAGCCTAGGGGCTCTATAAACATAGTTGTACATGCACTCATATTTTCTAAGTGACTTTTCCAATTTAGATGGAGAATTATAAAGACTAAGTACTTTGGAATCTCAAGAACTACTAACTCACTCGTCGGATCTTGTTCGATTTCAAGATTTTAGTTTAAAGATTTGGGTGAGTCAATATGTTTTATTTCGGGAGACTCGATTGAAAAGTGTGAGGTTTGGCCAAATATGTCGAAATATCCAGCTCATGGAGAAGTCCACTAACGTTAAGAAGAGAACCGGCGAGGCTGGTCAAAGGATGGCCAGCCCCGTGACAAGTCCTTTACTAGTCGACAGTCCACTAGCAACACGGTTAATGTTCGACGAACAACGAATGACCAATAGCCATGGTTGACTATCGACCAACGACGCTAGTCGGTTGAGAAACTTCGACTGACCCATTGAAGGATAGGTCGATCGATTGACTTGCACCCTGCTCGCGCTTTTGCTGGATGAAGAGGTAACGATGGTTTTATACATAATAAATGATAAAAAAAAGTTTAACCAACATTGTAGAAGTGAAGAGGCTACCCATTGTCGATAAATATCGATAGGGATAGAGGGCCTATTGATACAGGATGACATTAATAATTATATACGATGGCCAATAAGGTGAGAACTACTTGATATGCACTCCACGTAGAGCACCACAAGATAGGTTGTCCACCACTATGAGACCCTCTATGTTTACATAAGTAGTTTACCACTATAAGGCCACCAACCATCATTACACCGCCTACACCGTGAGGCCATGTACGTTCACATAGGCTGTCGACCACTATAAGGTCGCCAACCACCATAAGTCTGCATACCACCATGAGGCCCTCTACATTCACATAGGTCGTTTACCACTATGAGGCCATTGACCCCCATGAGGCTGCCTACAACCATGAGACCCTCTACGTTTACATAAAAAATTTACCACTACAAGTCCGCCAACCACCATATGGCCGCCTACTGCCATGAGGCCGTCGACCTCCATGAGACTGCCTACCCTATGAGCCCCTCTACATTCACATATGCTGTCTACTACTATAAGACCGTCGATCACCATGATACCGCCACACCATGAGGCCATCGACCCCCATGAGATTGCCCACCATTATGAAGCCCTCTACGTTTATATAACTCTTCTAGTACTATAAGGCCAATACTACACTTAACCTTACAAATATCAATGAGCTGGACGGGAACTGCTCAACGGAACACGTAAGCACAGCTAACCACTTGAGGAGTGGGGGTCATCTCATCAGAACATGGGGGAAGTGGAAAGATTTACGTGGGACATATGGGACCATTAACTGTTGAACGAGTGTGTTGCATTAGGTGCTTATAAATACCCTTGAGGTGAGAAATGTATCGCTCTCTTGAAACCCGAACTGTTTGAATTCCAATTATACTCTCTTCCCACTTCCCTAAACCAAATACTGATTCTCTCTCTGGAGAGACAATGGGGAGAAAGCTCCAACCTCATTTTGCAAATAATATTCACTGATCGGAGTAGCCTGAACACCCTACAAGTCAAGGAGAACGCGGAAGTCTATCTCGCTACAATTTCATTTTCTTTTTTCTTTTTCAATTATTTTGGAATCTTTATGATGTAATCTTATCTAATTATGTTTTATATTCAATCTTCTGGCTAGGATAATGACGAAACCTTGTTAACTATTTGATTGATTAGATGTTTGTTTTTAGCTAAATTCTTGTGATTGTTGATTTTTTGGTATTCTATTGTTCCGTTTGGGTTCTTAGGTCATTACTTGAATGAGTTTGTGAGCTATATTTTTGCTAAGAAGTCCAGTATATATAAATTAACACATGGTAATTAATAAACAATATATCTTATAGGATACATATAGATACTTTTCTAGTTAGTGCAATCTTTAGTGATATTCTATTTTTTGTCTTGGTTTTCATTTTTTTCGCATTCATTAGAGATATAGATTATAGGTAAAATTGAATTAATTTATCTTGATAGAGAAAGTTAATAAATATCTATAGTTAACATAACACAAGAATTTATTAATAATGAGAATTAAAGTAGATTAACACTGGTGAATTCTGGATCCTACAACCTTTCTTGATTTGATTAATTAAAAAATTTTGCGTTCTTATTTTTAATTGCTAATTTTAATTGATAATTAGATATAGTTTTAAAACAAAACCAAATATTGATTGTGTACTTTATTATTAGAGCTAGTTTTAATTAAAGTATAATAAGTATTAAGTCCTCGTGAGTTCTCCATTTCATTTATCATTATATTATTCGTCAATGACCCGTCTAGTTAAGGGATATAATCGTCAACACCAAGCTTGGTATTATGGGGAATTAATTAGGGTCCGTTTGATTGCACCATGAAAAATAGGGTGGAAAGAAAACGAATTCCAGGGAAAATATTTGCCTAGAACTTGTTTTACAGGGAATTGTAATTAAGTGTGTTTGATTGGTATAATTTTCCATGGAAAATGTTGAAAGTTTGAAATCCGTTTGACTTCTTTTTTT
>CAIGRL010164201.1:0-10132 GCA_903798325.1 Fraxinus xanthoxyloides | reverse complement strand
AGTGATGAGTTGTGTAGCAGACTGATTATCTCCTATGCGATCACAAAGCACGAATTCGAGACGAATACTTTTTGAAGAAAGGAGATGATATGATCCAGGATAGGCAATCACTTGGTCGAGTTTTGGAGTCCAAATTGAAGAAGTTGACAAGGCAAGGTTCAAGTTTCATGAAGGGTTCGGGAGTCGAAAAGAGTTGGATTTAGGATTTGGAAGAGATTTGAAAAGAAAACGAGCAGCGTGGATGAAAACGGGCATAACTTTCAGCTCGGTTATCGAATTTTCGTTCATGAATACATTATGGAAATGACACCAATTACTACACAAGTCTATGTGCACTAATGGTACTTTTGGGCTTGCGATCGCACAGAAACATGCTGAGAACAATTTGCCGAGAATTTTAATTTTACGCAAATTTCCTTATTTTGTTAGAGTTTTAGTTTAGGTAAGGTTCTTGTAATATTTAAAGTGATATTTTCGTTTTTTCCCTATTTTCCTAGGTTTAGTATAAATAGAAAACTTTATTTTATTGTAAAAGAGAACCTTTGTGACATTATGAATTAAATGAGATTTCTCTCTTTTTGTTCTTGATTGACATGTATCGAACTTATCAAATATTTTTATATTTGTGGCGCTCAACCCTTATAGGCGTTCACAAATCGAGGTTCGTTGGTTTTGTTTGGTTGCTTGGTTCAATAATTTGAGGGTTGAGATTCTACCGTCTACAATCTGAATTTGGGCTTTCACGTCATTTTCAATTAATTCCGTGATTTCAATGCTAATCCCATACCCTGGTTCTCGTCAATCATAATTTTTATTTTATATTGCTACCATTCTTGAGAATTGGTTTAAGAACCCAATTTCAAAAGGTGCTCGGTGAAACAAATTTTACATGAAACTAAGACACTGTATAGTAAGTTCAAAATGCAGTAACATCAAACTTTTGATTTGGGATTTCAAAATATTTCATTTAATTCAGGCATGACTATAGGCAAGAACCAACAATACAAACAACCAAACATCACATCTTATCTGATATGCGGCACACTTCAACACTATTAAACAGCACATATAAAAAAACATTGATGTATTAAGGGTCTCCATTAATACAAATTATGTTGGAATGCGGAAGTAGAGTTATCCAAAAAAAATTCTTTAATTCAAAAAAATAAGATCGTCTGAATGCTCGTGTTTATTTTATATCAGGAATTAGGGATTCAAATTTTTACATAAATTTAATGATCAATTCTAAATCACGAACTTTCAGTCTTCTGGATCACTAGCTTACGGCTTTTAATTGTAAGAACTTGTTACTTCAAAGCTTCAAATCTTCTATGCTATTCTCCAAAGTCAAGACTATATCGGTTGGTGAACACTTACTTTCAATTAGATCAAGAAACTAATTCATGGTGTGGCCAATAAAAAAATATTTTTTTTTCACGTTCTTTTTTTTTTTTTTTAAAATTTGAGCACCGTAGAATTATGTGTCATAATTTTTCTAGGATTTCTACATTCATCTATTTTATATTTATAGAAATAAAGATGTTTCAATCCATGTACAACAAGAATTCCACATTCAAAAAAGACTTTTAATTAAAGTCCACTTCCAATTAATTTATATTTAATTACATATGTAGTCCTAGAACTTCAATTACAATTATAATTAAGTTTTGATTACATGATTAAGGCCAAAACTTTTATTATAAATATAATTAAGTCTCAATACGTTATAGAGCTACCGCATGAACCTAATCGGACATATATTATCTAAACTCCAATAATTAGATCATGTCTAGTAGACCCTGGACAACCCAATCTAATTATTAGTCTTTATTTTTCCACTAAAGAAAAAAGACTAAACTCTTGGAATATATAAGATCATAGAAGTCAGTAAATCTGTAATACTTTCCTCTCACCTACCATATATGTATTTTATCCATATTCGAGATTCGGTAATTAGGTATAAGCATAAATGAAAAACTTGCCCATCTAATTTTTCTCACTAACTTAAGTACCTTTTTTTCAACGGTCATGTGAATAATCATGGATGTCAAAGTTAACTGTCACTAAACACTGAGTTCAGAGTTTAACCATTCAACAAAAAATATTAAATAGTTACTCTACCCATTTTTCAGGGCAACGGCTCTTGGCACCAATTCTTTCGCTCATTATCAAATATACTCTCAGGGATATATGACCAATCAAATTGGTTTCGCCCATTGATGAATCAAATAACTATTAAATTCATAATAAGATATACATAATACTGTCAAGGGATTTAGATGAAATACGCAGCGATCAAGTGGAATTTAATTTTCTGCACAGTCATGCTATAAAATTAAACTCGACATGTGGTCCATTCAATACAATCCAAGTGTACTAGTGTCGTCTTTAACTATTTCTGTGTTAAAGACAAATTACAAATCCAAATAGTGAATCGATTAACACTACAACCACAACAAAAATGCACTTTTGCAACACTCAAAAGTCAATATTAATTAATTAAGTGTTGCTAAATGGGGTCTGTAGCAACATTCTAACAAGTGAATATTGCGACTGGTAAACTTTATTGAGCTTTAGCAATATTTTATAGATGAATGTTGTAAATGTCACATTTTCACAATGTTCTTTGAATGTTACTAAAGGTTTTATTATTTGAAAGTTCGCTAACCATTGTAAAAATATAATTTTATAGCAACGTTCAATGCATGTTGCTAAAACTCTTAATATATAGCATTTTGCAATGTGTGTTGTCTGTTACGAAAAGTTTCAGTTTTTGCAACGTTCATTGAATGTTGCAAAACGTTTTATTTTGTGCAATGAAACTTTTCGCTACGTTAAGTGAATGTTGCGAAAAGTTTTATTTTTTACAATGTTTGCTGATCGTTCTTAAAATATAATTCTATAGCAACATTTTGCGCCTATTACTGAAAGTCTCAATATATAGCCTTTTGCAACGTTCATTGACTATTGGGAAAATATTTATTTTTTACAACTTTCTTTGAATGTTGCAGCGTGTATCAAACGTTGTTAAAAATGATCCAACCCATACCAAAAGGGACACTCATCAAAAAAATCCATTTAGACATTAGCCCTAATTTTTCCTTGTTCTCTTATCTCTGCCTCTCACTCTTCTCTAATCACTTCATCTCTTACAATAATCCTTTCCCTTTACCAAAATAAAGCCACCACATCAACATTTGGGGATGGGTTTATTATCCAAATCACCACCACAAAATATTATGTGCATCACAAGAAGAAGTTTATGTGTAAAAATAAGAACATGAGTCGAAAGCAAGAGCATAATAATGGAGAAATCGAGTATCAAAGTCGTCAACAACCCTCTTGAATCCAAGCTCGCTGGGCTTGACGTTCAATCTTGGCCCAAGTAACTGCCTTCTCTCACTCAATTTTTTGAAATCAAAGCAACGGAAGCCTTTGATTATTTTCTTTCTTTTTTTGTTAATCTATTTGTTAATGGTTTAATTTTGTGAAATATTAGTTGACTCATGAAAACTTTCTCCTTTTTCTTAGCAGGTTAGTGACGCCAGACAAAATAACAATTATTCTGCACGCAGGTTTTAGTGTACAATTAAGAGGGAAGGAACAAGTGAATACGAGAGATATAAGAACAATCTTTATTAATCATGCCATTCATTCGAAAATAACTTATAAGCCGGGTTAAATAGCCAAAAAATAGTAATTATCGGAATTTTACCAAAAAATAGCAAAATCCCAATAATCATACAAAAAGAAAATAAGTTATAGAAGAAATAAAATCCCCAAAATCTAGCTCAAACCGAGCTCATATTCTATATTAAAAAAAATAAGTAATCAAAATATTACCAAAAAAGGCAAAAAATATCTAAAATTGAAGATTCGGAAGGGAAAACAACTGAATTTGGCCTCGAAATCGATGCACAGCGAGCAAAGTTGGTGACCATGACGTGCGCGCCAAAAAAAGCTTTCCAAATTGGGGGCGCGATTCTAGTAACTGTAGCCAAAGTTATGGTCAAAATACCAACACGTGTCCAAAAATAATCCAATTAGGAAATGCCGTCGATTACTTGCAGTTCTTGCCCCGATCCGCCAACTCAAGGTACTTCAGCGCCATCAATGAGTTATCTGATAACTTGGCTTCGTCTGACTTGGATCCTCTTGAATCAGTTAGTGTGAGTGCAAAGTTGTACGACATCATTCATTTCTTGGCTCAACGAAGCACCTGTTGGAGAGTTGCAGGTTCACCCGAAACTGGTATTACCCATTTTAATGTTGTTCCAATATGAAACTTTTTTTTTATCTATTTACTTATTTAAATTTTTTTAATCACTGTCTCGATCAATTCCTATTAGACTTTTTACTTTTTCTGAGTAACGCCCAGACTTTTTGCTTATGTATATTGTACTCTTCCATTAGCTAGATTGATAAATTTCAAATGATTTTATTCTGTTTGGTGATTATTATGTTCTTGTTATGAGAAGAAAATGATTTTGTGAATAGTGAGGATATTTTTATTTCTATCTGTAATGGGTAGTTATTGTAAGTTACTGTAAACATATTTAGCTAAGCTTGAAAGTTACTGATAAGAATTTTTCCTTCCAGAAATGTTTGATGTCTTTTGAAAGTTTCTACTTAGGTTTTTCGTTACAAAATCTTAATTATAAACAGCGAGTCTTCATTCATTGTGAAAAAAAGTTACCATATCTAAGCTTAATTAAACATGTTGATGCAGCTGAGTTATGTTCCTTTGCATAGACCATATGTTTGACAAGCATCACATTCCAAGTTCTGATATCGTGGCTCATCCAATTATTCTTTTCGAGTTGCAGTATTACCTTCTAGAGCTGAAAACCATGGACATTTTTATTTCTAGTTTGATATATCTTTTTCTCGTTAGACGATTATATGTATCTCGTGTTTATGTCAAGTCGTGATTCTAGATATGCCCTGCCTACCCCTATGGAGTATCTAGCTATGTCTTGTTTGCACACAAGGGTATGTGGTTTATCCTTTTGCTCCAGCTCTGGTTTGACTAACTATTATTCTATTTTATCTGACCCTGGGCGTTATCTCAAAGTTCCCAAGAAGTTATATAGGGAGATTTGTTTCTTTGATCCGGCACTTTCCTTGGCTGCTATCTTTTAGTTCCTTGTGCAGTCATCAAAGTTTAATACTAATAAATCTGATTACTGGTGGTGCGAACAGATGGCTTGAAAGTTGATGAGCATCTCACTTCGTGCACGTAGGTCATAGCGTGTGGTGAAAGAATCCAGAAGTCTGTGCACTTGTGATTGTAGACATCCCAATAGTACAAACCCACATCTGTTTTCTCAATTGTTTACTGCATATTTTCTTTTTCGCTTCTCTTTTTTTTCTTTTATTGTGTTTTTCCTGTTAGATATTAAAGCTGAATGAAGATGATGGTGAAGATTGATAAATTTGGATTGAATCTGAAATTCATCTCATTACATAACACTAATACAAAGGCTAATATATAGAAGATACTGAGTAAAGAATCATCCTAACAAACTATACAACAGAAAGAATATTAATCTACCTAACCATGTGCAATTTACACGAGCTGGCTGGACACCTGGCTCGATAAGTTTGCTGCCTGATGATATGTTCACATATGTTGCTGATAATTGCAAACTGTTCTTTAGCCTCAACCCATGTTTATCAACCTGAGGGAGTCATTTATGCATAGAACTTTCAAAGGCAGCACAACAATCCTTACTTCAACACATATAATCAGATTGAAGCAAGCGTCTTAACTTCTCATGGGTTAATAATCAGGGTCAAGAATGTCAGATTTAGGGCAACCTACTAGGATTTCAACAACAACAAAAGAAGAAGTTGTCGTTGGAAGAATTAGTGGCTAAGTTCATTACCAAAAGTGAGACTAATCTTCAAAACCAGCAAGTTGCAATTAAAAATTTGGAAACTCAGGTGGGACAGATTGTAGCTGCATTAGCCAACAGAACACAAGGTACTTTACCAAGCGACACAAAAAAGAACCCACGAGAACATGTATTAGCAGTGAAAGCTATGAACTATGCAATTATTGAGACACTAAAAATTAAGCATACGGCCCTCGTTCAAGGATATGTGTCACCTATTCCATTTCCTCAAAGACTTCAATAGAAACCAAAAGATGAACAAGTACCGGCCATTACAACAAGAGCTCAGTTGCCATAAATTACTGTGAAAAAGAAAAGGATATAGGAGAATCAAATACCTACCATGGGCGAGGGACTAGTTGTTCAGTTTGAAGAATCTTTAAAGATTAATCAAGAAAAATAGTCGGACAGTCCATAGGTTAAGATAATCATTCATGCGAATAAAAACATACAGTCCCATTCCCTCAAAGGTTGCAGAACAATAAGTTGGATAAACAATTCAAGAATTTCTTGGAGGCCCTCAGACAACTTCACATCAAGATTCCTTTCATTGACATCATTATACAAATTCCAAATTATGCTAATTTTTTGAAAGAAATGCTCACAAAGAAGGGAAAGGTGCCAGTAGATGAAATAGTTGCATTGACTGAAGAGTGTAGTGCAATCATATAGAAGGTGCTAAACTAAAAAAATCCAAGGAGTTTCATAGTACCTTGCTCTATAGGAAATTCACATTATTTATTTGCTTTTGTTGATTTTGGAGCAAGTATTAGTCTAATGACATTATCTATCTATAGATAATTAGGATTGGATGATCCAAAATCAACATCAATAATCCTACAAGAATGGTAGATGATATGCTCATCAAAATTGGAGATTACTTCTTTCCAGTTTATTTCATTATCCTTGATATAGATGCTCAGCATATGATGTTAAGTTTGGGAATACCATTTGTATCAACTACATGAGTATTAATAGAATTTGAAAACGCTAAAATAATTTAAGGGTGGAAGAAAAACAACAACATTTCACCATGAATGCTCAACTCAAGCAACATCCAGACATTGAGGAGTTCACAAGGATAGACCATTGGAGAAGTCACAAAAATAAGAAGGAAGAAGGTGGAATAGTTGGGTGGGACAACAATGAAAATCTTATAATATGGAGACTTAAAGATAACTTAAGAAATAACTGCCTGTGCAAGCTAAAATCTTCTTTTTTTTCAGACCACCATAAATAGTCAAAATAATAAATTCAAGCTAATGACTTTAAATAAGCACTTACTGGGAGACAACCCAATTTTCTGTCCTTTTATTATTTTACGTTTTAGTATATGATTAGTAATTGTTATTGTTTTTAATAGCATAGGGTATCTTCATCCCCTTATTTCCTTCGTATGAGCTTATTACAAATTGTTTCATGTTATGTTGATTTTTACTATTTCAAAGGAACATGTCACGTGAATACATTGGACAAAGAAAAAGACATAAGAAGTAAGCTAGTACTTTTCATGTCAGTCTACTCACCCCCTGCAGAGAATACTTAGTTTCTTTTTTTACCCTTTATATATTGCTTGTTATATTTAAGAAATTGAGGGCAATGTCTGTTATAAGTTTGAGGGTAAAAAAACATTGAGTTTTTTATTAGCGTGTGTGCTTGTTGGAGTGCAAAAATCAAAAACACAAAACACAAATAAAAAAAGGAATTTTGAAATTTTGAAAAAAAAGAATAATTTATTTTCAGCTTTATTTTTACTTTTGTGTGCTTGTGTGTGTTAGATAATTTTTCCTACCATGATGCATATATTTGGAATCATATATTAGATTATAAATTGTGAAAAAGTTAAATGTTAGGGTCGATTTATACTTATTCATGTAAAATTTGATATTTTTGGGCACAAGATTTATGTTTTGCACCATGAAGAAATCATTTGATTCAAAATTTGAATAAGTTGAAAAAAAAAAATTAACTAGTGAACCTTAGATACAAAATCCAAATAACCACTAAATGATACATCCTTAAACCAATTTTAAGATAGTTTGGGATAATTGAGCTGTTGTAGGGAGACATTGAGATAGATATGGAATACATGTGTGCTAAATTTTATGGGGATTGTTTAAGGCCAATAAGAAAAAAACAAGGTGAAAAACTGAAAGTCTTAAGTTAGGGGTTGGTTTTTGAGAACGTGTTTAATAAGGGAGTATTGCACTAATTATTGCATGAAAAAGTGAAAATATTGTCTTATTGTGAAAATTTTGTTCGTAGCTTTTATGACTCGAATAATTAAGTTTGCAATGAGTATCAAAGACCTAATGCCCTATAGTCACCTAACTTGGGAGTCATCGACCAAAAGCTCGCTATAAGGGTTATTTAGAAAGTTTAATAGAAAGAAGTCTGCATATAAGATGAAAAAAGAAAAAAAAATTAACTTAGTTGATTCTTGAAAGTTGAAGCAATAAAAAATAAAGAGAATCCGCATTTGTTGATGTGTTGAACTGCAATTAGTAATATCTAATGAAACTAGATGGGGTGAAGAATAGTATATAAATCCAACATTGGATCACACCATGGGAAAAGAGTGAAAACAATAAGTCTTGCAGTGTGAAACTCACGAGAGGAGAAAGGACAAATTTGACTATTGAGAGTTGGGATTTGAATTACTTTATGAATTTATAATGCTTGACATGTTTTTTCAACACACGTTTATTTGCATTGAATAAGTAAAAATTAATTTGAACATTGTGATTTTGTAGCAGTTCATAATTTTAATACATATATTTCAATCCTGAGATAAAAAGGCAAATTATCTAACCACATGTGTTTAAAATTTTTGGTTAAATTATATTATAATTTTGTACGAGGACAAACAAATGTTCAAGTTTGAGTGTATTTGATAAGTGCATTTTGCACACTTATCTAAGTCATTAAATTAGAGTATTTGTTAGTGATTTTGATGAGTTAGAACTTAATTTTGTGTTAATTATATTTTTAGGTTGAACTCAATGCAAATTGGTGGGTTTGGAAAAAATAACGAAAAATGGGTGAAAATGAAGGAAATTCAACGTTTGTGGACCAAAGTGTAACGATCCAATAGTTGATTCGGACTACAAAATGATGATTGAAGATCATATAGGATCAATAAGATGCAACTGGAGGTCCAATGAGTGAAATATACTATAAGTATTTTCACAAATCAATTTCTAGTCTAAAAAAATTATGCTCCGGATTTTTAGCATCAATTTGAGACCTATTTTTCAGATAGCAAACATTCTGATTGGAAAAAATTGTATCCCTTTGAATTATTGTTCTAAAAAATATTGAATCACTTCAATTGGATATATTTAGATAAAGTTATAGCCAAAATACTAAGCTCTGTTTAGGGATGAATTGAAGATGGTGCGAGAGCCATTTGGCTCTACGACACGTAGGCGGCAGTTATACCGATGCACACGTGGGCCATTTTCATAGACGAACTTTAGTTTCCTTTCACGATTCAAACCATGTTAGAACCCAAATTGGATGCGATGTTGACCTATTTTCTAACTCTTATAAATAGAGAATGAGAGCTGCACATTGAAAAAACCTCCCAAGACTCTTCTACACAATAGCATCATCAAATTCATCCAGAACAAATGATTAATTACTATATTTTGAGAGAGGAGATCAAGCCCTAACAAGAAATTGAAAGTCAATTACATCAAAATTTTGAAGAATTCAACCTTGAGCTTGAAGAACAAGATCTTTGAATTATTCATATTTGGGTGATATTTTTCTATTATTCTTCTTATAATTTATATATTAGCATGCTAGGCTAGGCTAGATTCACTTTTGTAATGGATGAAGATGAACCCTATTATTTATTTGTTTTAATTTAACACTAGTCGTTTAGTTTATTTCTTGCGTTTTTTGATTAATTTTACATACCCATTGCATTATTTAATTGATTAGCTACCAATTAGATAATTAGTTATTGTTGTAGTGTTAAGTGACTCACAATAAATTTAGAAGGCGGCAAAATTAACATATGTGCAATAGATGTTAGGAATAACATTTATCATATGTGTAATCATATAGATAATCTAAACTTTAATGCATTCTAATCATTCGAATTTAAATTAGGAATAGATTTGGGTCGTGATTAGGATATATTTAATTTGTCTTGAAAAAGAAATTATATATCATAATTTTATCGATTATCAAGAACGCATAAACATAACTAGATTACAAATCAAGAA
>CAIGRL010164180.1:0-12654 GCA_903798325.1 Fraxinus xanthoxyloides | reverse complement strand
AAACGTGTTTTGAGTGTTTTCAAAATGACAAAAATAACACATTTTCAACAATCTCAAAATGAACACTCTAAATACAAAATCCAAAATGAATTCAAAACTCAAAACACAAAATTGAAACAAAAAGAGAACAATCCCTAACTTTTTCGTACCCCTTTTTTCTTTTTATTATGTCTCGTTTTGAAAAAAATAAAATAAAAATGCGTCGAAGCATGAAAGGGAGGTTGAGTCTATTTTACGCCAAATGGGTTCATCACATATTTTATTCTCTTGTCCATCTAAAAGCCTCTTATTCTTCAACATCCCCATTAGTATAAAGATCCCTCACTTTCCCTCTCACATAACCACTCTGTAACCTCATCTCTCTCTCTCTCCCTACCTTTCTTGTTTTCTCTTGTTCTTGTGCCCTTTCTTGTTATGTACATGTATGTATATATGTTCTCCACTTTCAAGAACTTGGAAAAGAGAATCTTGAACTTGGGTTTGGAATTTGAATTGAAGGGTTCATTTGTATTTGTATTTGTTTGAGTTCAGAGTAGAGTAGAGAAAGAAGAGATGGAGAAACTTAACTTTGTGAAAAATGGTGGTGTGATTAAATTGCCTCCTGGATTTCGGTTCCACCCTACTGACGAAGAGCTTGTGGTGCAATACTTAAAGCGCAAGGTCTTATCCTATCCTTTGCCAGCTTCAATTATCCCAGAGGTTGATGTTTGCAAATCTGATCCTTGGGACCTCCCAGGTAATTTTTTATCGTACCCTAAGTTTCACGACTTTTAATTATCAGAAAATTTCAGTTTTAACTTGTGAATTTGTGTATGTACAGGTGATGCGGAGCAAGAGAGATACTTTTTCAGCACTCGAGAGGTCAAGTACCCTAATGGGAACCGATCGAACAGGGCAACTGGTTCTGGCTACTGGAAGGCAACTGGATTGGACAAGCAAATTGTGAGTCCTAGGAGCCACCAGCTTGTCGGTATGAAGAAAACTCTTGTTTTCTATAGAGGAAAGCCTCCAAAAGGCTGCAGAACTGATTGGATTATGCACGAATATCGCCTCGTCAGTGCTCAAAATACAGACCCACAGATCAGAAATTTAGGACAGGTGAGATTTCCCTAATCTTTCATTTCCAATTAATCTCGACCGATGGAGTGGACTGGACAATAGCTGTGTTAATGGCAACATTTTGCAGGAAAACTGGGTTCTCTGCCGAATATTTTTGAAGAGGAGAAACAACAAAACTGATGACGAGGTTGCTCAACCACAAAATGGCGGCAGGGGTGCCATTTTGGAGAATACTAGGACTGTCTTCTACGATTTTATGGCCAAGGATAGGACTGATTTGAATCTAGTTCCAGCTTCATCGTCTTCGGGTGGTTCCAGTGGAATTACAGAGATTTCGAGTAACAATGAATCAGATCGTGAAGAAAGCAGTAGTTTGAATAGTTCTAAATCATATCCTTAATTCAATGTAATATCATAATTCCCATCAAAATAACATTTAATTCCCTCACCCAATGTCTTATCAAACACAGAGAACAAACCTAGGAATTTTACATGTTCTGCAATTGTTTGTAATCTTGAGAAATTATACTGTTTCACCATGCAAATCTTGAACAAAAGGAATATCATCATACATCAAGAAAGCTAGCAAAAGCAGAGATGGAACGTGTATAATAATATGTAACATGCTTTTTCAAAAGAGAAATTCCTTTCACGAAGCACAAGAATAAGAACATAATCTTTGTAATAAATATGAGCTTCGCACGAGGTTCCTTAGCCCATCTTTGGAACCTTCAAAAGGCAAAATTTTATCAAGAACCTTTAGTAGGAATCCTTTGCCCATTTGTCAAAGTAGTCAGTCCTCTGTACTTGGATTACAAGCAAGTTGCTCAAGGGGACAAAGTTAACTAAAATTTTGAAATTTGAGGACTGGTTGGTGAAATTAGAGAGACGGACGACAACCATACAATTTCTTGCAAGTTTTTCATTTGATTGGCTAACACTTGCAAATATTTCAATTCCATGGGGCCATAAACGGTAGAAATCCATGTAGGTTACTTGAATTGTACAGAAAGAAACCCCACAATCTCCTTTCATAGAGAGATTCTCCAACTAATATACAACTTTGACCAAATTAAGCACAAAACAATATTTATAATCTTGTGGTATCGTATACTTAATAAACCTTAATTAATTAAACGGCGTGACGTACACGTGTCCGACATGCACAGAAGTATGTCTGTTGACTCAATTATAAAGCACTGTTAGTGCTATGCAAAGGTTAAAAGGAGCCAAATGGAAGCTAAAGAGAGTATGGACGGCATAGTAAAACTCAATTAAATGCTTAATCGTCCATAGCTATTAACTTAATAACATGCCAAGACAAGAAAATTATTATAATAAAGTTTTAAGACACAACATAAATATTAAAAATGCCGACTTCAGTTTCTTGTGACAGTGGTTAAGAATCGTCCAAGGCAGGCTGGCTGGCTGTTGGAGTTCTTCACGTCACCCACTCTCTCTCTCTCTCTCTCTCTCTCTCTCTCTCTGGATACATCTCATTCCCATTGTGGGGTGGGATGGGATTGGATTGAGTTGCGTATTGCTGACTATATAGATGCGGGCAGGTTGTCATGGTAGGCACCACTCTCCAACATTTTATAACATCACCTGATTAGGTCAATCACTAATAAAGAAAGAAACGAACTAACCCCATCAGTATGATATTCAGGTATTTAAGAGTTTGGAAATTTTGGGTTTCATATAATGTTGACCAATTCAAAAACCAACAAATTTAAATGGATTTTGTAAGCACAAAACCAAGGTCACAAGGTTGGGTTGCTTAGGATCTCTGCAACAATGACATCTTAAGTAAATTTCAAATAAGTGGTCTTATCAGATATGAATCTACCCAGAAAATATCAAAGCAGCAGTAGGCCCCTTCAATGTGAACACAGAATTTCTCCACGCTGCCTTCTTATACCAACTTGAAAAAGAATTATCACAAAAATCATGGGATTCAAAGCAGTAGTGTCCTGATATGATTCAGACCATCTAGAATTCATGTCATTTACCATTTTCAGCTTCAGCACAATAATAATAAGGTGTCTCAGCACTTAGAACTAGATTATCTTGATAAAATCTTCAACTTCGTTCTTGATATTCTAAAAATTTCTCCCCTAAAATTTTCAATGCTAGCATAGGTCTTCTAAAGTTGGAAGGGACTACACGGAATTTGTCCTTTCAGTGGTTCAACCTTCTTTTTCTCTAAAATTGACCACATAATTCAATCAGAAGATTCAGTATCATCCTTCCTACGATTCTGACCGCGAAGGTACGAGGAAAGATTCCTTCTAGGAAACCTATTTGTTAGAATTTGGGTGTGACCCGAATTTCTTGTTAAATTAATTTAAGAATTCTAATTGAAGTGCACGTAAAAAAATATTCAGTTTGGAATGCTATTTGAGTTAAATGTCAAGTTGAAGTTCTATTTTGAAAGCTCATTGGAAGTTGGAATTTGTTTTGGACTCGATTTTTTTGTATTATACTTCATCAACAACTATACTAGGAGGGTTTGGACACCCTCTACATGTTCCCTATAAATATTAGACTCTTCTATACAATTTCATAATATGAGAATACTGATTACTAGAATTTTAGGATCAATTGTAATATTTCTCCATTATTATTTATGAGTCAACAAAAATTCATAATTTCTCTGTCATATTTTTTTATTTTCTTTTATTCTTTTGCTTGTGATCAAATATTTCATTATTGTGCATATAACTTCAACATTTCAATTCGGTGATTGAATTTATATCAAGGGGTACAAACGATACGTGATCCTTGAATTCTCAACAATTGGTATCAGAAATTCTGGGTTTAATTAACACAATAAGTGATATTAGAGCGATTATAGTATCTTGTTTGTTTCATAACAAGTGGTATCAGAGCCTAAGTTCAGCAGTTCTGCGAGAGCGCAAGGTTTTATTTGTTCAAGGTTTTTGTTTATGATGACTTTTATGAAATATGACATTTCACTTTTGGATCAGAACACTAGATTTTCGCTATAACAAGTTAAGATGCGTGCAATACTTACACAGCTAGATTTGAATGATGCATTGTTGGGAATTGACAAGATTCCCGCAACTTTGATCATGAAGGAGAAATTACGGAAGGATAAAAAGACAGTTTCTCACATTCATTTTCATCTATCGAATACCATGATTCATTATGTTTTGAAGGAGGGTTCAATATCTGCTTTATGGTTGAAATTGGAACAATTGTGCATGACTAAAATTCTTACAAGCAAGTTGCATCTCAAACAGCATTTATAATCTCACTGAATGATAGAAGGAGGATCATTGGAAGATCACCTGACTGTATTTAAAGAGATCGTCGCTGATTTGGAAACTTTGGAAGTAAAGTATGATGAAGAAGATTTGACCTTGATTCTATTGTGTTCGCTACCAGCTTCATTTTCTTCATTTAGAAACACTATTTTGTATAGTTGTGATACGTTCACCATAGATGAGGTGTATGATACTTTTTTTTCAAAAGAGAAGATCAAGCATCTGGTTTCAGAGGTCAGAAATGAAGAAAGTCTTGTTGCTCATGGTAGTTCTGGAAGGGGCAGAACGAAATCTAAGTTTAGTAATTAGATTTGTAACTTCTGCAACATGAAGGGGCACTTGAAGAAGGATTGTTACAAATTGCAAAATAAAGAAAGGTGGCTGCAAGTCAATATGGGAAGCAATTAGAGACTTCAGATGAATCAGACCTCGCAAGAAACATTGTAAGTGAGGGAGATCTCTTGGTTATTTCTGACATCGAGCCTAAACCAGAGGATGATTGGATTCTGGATTCAACGTGTGTATTTCATATGTGTTCTAATAAGGACTTGTTTACTACATATGAAACCGTTTCCAAAAGTGTCGTGGTTATGGGAGACAACACATCTTGTCGGGTTGCTGGAATTAGTACAGTCAAAATGAAACTATTGGATGAGACAATTAGAACCTTTGGCCAGTTTCGACATGTTCCGAATTGAAGAAGAATCTCATCTCGTTGTCTATCCTTGATTCAAAGAGTTAAGAGTTCTTTGTTGGAGGTGGAGTTTTGAAAGTTTGCAAAAGTGCCGGGTTGTATTGGAGGGACAGAAGAGGTCTCAGTTATACATCTTGTAGGGTCATGCAGAATCTTGAAGAGTTAATCAGCACAGGTTCAGTACCATGGTAGACAATCAGTTTGGTACAAACCTTTAGGAGCTCGTAAAAGGTCGAATTTGAAGAATACTGCAGAGTGGAGTTCAGGAAATATAAATAATGCCGCTTTGCCACCATCACCTGCGGTGCCATTGTATTCAATTGTTAGAGTCAGACCCAATGGAAAAAGGTATTTGGATGATGATTTTGTTAAGCATGCTTTCAACGTACAATCTAGCAAGGAGCATTTTTTAAAAGCATTTGTGTTTGATTCTACTTTGGGGTGTGTCACAGTTCAATTTGGTAAATTTTAAAATCGTTATGATTTTTTGGGAATTTCAGGTAATTCTGCAGAGTAATACTTGGATTCATTGGAAGAGGTGGAATATTTTGTGTTGGTTGGAAAAATCATTTTTGGTTATTGTTGAAAAGTCGGTTCATTCCTTAATAACGGATTTTCTTCTCCAAGTGGAGAATATTTCGGAGCTTTGTTTGTTGGAGTGGAATTCGTGTCAAGGTGGAGATTGTTAGAATTTGGGTGTGGCCTGAATTCCTTTAAAATAATTGAAGAATTCTAATTGAAGTGCATGTTAACAAGAATTCAATCGTAATGCTATTGGAATCCTATGTCAAGTTGAAGTTCTATTTTGAAAGCCCATTGGGAGTTGAAATTTGTTTTGGACTCGATTTTTTAATATTTTACTTCATCAACAACTCTACTAGAAAGGTTTGAATATCCCCTACATATTCCCTATGAATATTAGGCTCTTCTATACAATTTCATAATGTGAGAATAGTGATTATTCGAATTTTAGGATCACTTGTAATATTTATCCATTATTATTCATGAATAATAAAATCTCTTAATTTTTCTGCCATATTTTGTGTTCTTTTATTTTTTTGCTTGTGATCAAATACTTCATTATTGTGTCATATAACTTCAACATCTCAATCGGTGGTTGGTTTCATATCAAATAGTATCAAACGATACGTGACCCTTGAATTTCCAAAAATTGGTATCAGAGATTCTGGGTTTAATTAACACAACAAGTGGTATCAGAGCGATTATGATATTTTGTTTGTTTCATAACACTACTAGATTTGAAAACTCCAGTCAAAATGAAGAATTATTAGGTTTGAAAATGGCGCATAATGGAATACTATGGTAGCTACATATTTGAATTTCATCTACCATGCTTGAATGCTTTTAAAAAAGAGAGACACTTCATAAATCATATGTGCTAAAGAGTAAAGATCAGCTACTGGACGAATTTGAATTTCCCTATCAGACAAGGTCCAAGCTGAAAGCTAAAATAACACAAATGCTACAAATTGATGGACGCTTAAATTGATTCTACAAAAGTAAAAACTAGCATGACAGAAAGTAATGAGTTCTAGACCGAATCTAAAAATGCAGTTCAAGTTGGAGGATGGCAATAAAAAGCTAGATGAAGTTGTATCCATTGCTTGTTTAGATTCATTTCAGCTGATCTTGGATACTTGTAGTCGTGTTCTGCTTGACATGAATTTCCCTTACTTCAGTTTGTGTGAATTCTGAGGGAAGTGACTCAGAACATGCCCTCAAAACAGCCTCATTCTGTGAGGAAAATATTTCCATTCATTCAAACAGTAAATAATATAAAGTATATAAAATACAAGCAAAGACGAATTCATTATATACATTCCATGCTTAAGTATTTTTTTTTATGCGGACATCATCGAGATCGAGATTTATTTTATTGTTACTAGACTTGTTATTTATATTTTCTATTATTGGGTTTGTAGTAGCGGGTTGGCCCAAACCCTTCAAGTTAGGTTTTTTTTTTTTGTTTTTTTGCTATTTATTGGATTTTCGTTCTAGTTGAATTAATTATTGATTGAGTAAAATTATAACTGGTGGGTACCACGTTTTCTTCCATCCCCTGTCTTTTTCACGGTTTCTTCTCCTGCTTTTTCACTCTTCTTTGATTCTTCTCTCCGTGGTAATAATTCTTCCCTACTCTGCATCAAAGTCGTATCAGAGCCTAAAATCCTACATCCAAAATCCACTGCAATCATCTTCCACCACAGTCACCCCCGTATTTGCCAAAATCCTACACCAAAATCCACCGTCGTCATCTTCCACGGCCACAGTCAACTTCCACATGCAGCCCATATCATCATTCTAGTATGCAACCACTCCCATCACCAACACCCAACAACTTCTGCACTCTCACCCAATAGCTCGTCTACTACTACTACTACTACTACTACTACAAAAAAAAAATAATAATTCGAAAACTCCCTTCTTTTGCAACTGCCAACAATCATCCCACCATCACGAGCTGTCCGCCGCCACTGCTTCTGAAGGAAAAACCTGTTCCAGTAATACTTCTATGTTCAATGTACTAAATCACAGGAATGAACACATGAGAAATTCAGAAAACTGGTGGATCAGCATTTACTCCAGATTAAGTACATTTATGGTCCAAAAATGGTCAGATCGTCCAAGATCATGACCAATATTTTGGTTTCTCGTCTAGTTCCTTAGTTTGGATTCCATATTCCAAATAATATTCTTGGCTATTAAGAGTCATTAAGTTTTATTTTTAGAGACCAAGTCAAGATAGATGTTCACCATGTTTGATTTTAGTTTCCTAAAAATCTGCACATGTTGATTTGGCAGTTTAGATTATTTTTTATTTAAATTGTAAGTTCGTTTTTTATTATCAGTGAAGTGTTTTTCAATTTGAGTTTCTATAAAAAAGTGTCTTTATTTTTTATCAAAATTTAACACTAGCAACATTCACTATCATGTGCTTGTTGGTTTAAATCATGATTATATTATAATTTAAAGTTAAAGTAAAACTCCAATTTTAATCACACATTCATAAGATCTACAACTACTACACATAACTCACTTATTCACCACTCATTTCTATCCATTTATAATTTCTCCCAAACAAGTACTCTATGTATATTGAAGTTACAGAGAATTAGAACCGTAAAAAGTAGAATTACCAATGGTGTCAAATAATTTTGAATTTCAACAATTTCTAAATTATACACGAAATCTTGATTTTAATACACCATAATAAAGAACGAACATGATTACAAAGTTGACTTTTCCTTTGCTTACGGAGGTAGCAGGCAACATGATCAGAGATGACTTGAGTATGAGGCTCTGATAAACGTTCCAAAGTATCTGACTTTTTCAGTGTCAAAGCAATGCTTCTTATGCGGGTGTCATGAGAAAGGCTTAGCTCATTTAGTGCAGTCTATATCATGGTAAATACTTGCTAGCAAAGTCAATTATATGGAGAAAGAATGCTGATCATGCAGTTTGAATTGAGTTGACATAGTAACAACTCGTGATGTTTTTAAAATCGAGCATCCATCGTCTCCTTTTTATATTTCATTCCTTTAACACAAGGCAATCTTGAACCAAGAAGTATCATGAAGCCATTCAGTTATGCCAGTGGCATTACAACCCAAAATCATAAGAAATTCGGTGAAGTATCCCACTTCACTCACAAACTACTTTAAAATTTTATCTTTTCACAACTTAACATTCGAATTTCGAAAAATGTATCCAAAAATCTAGAAAACAAAAAGAAAGAAGAAATGAGTGGAAACCAAATAAAAAAAGAAAAAGAAAATCCTTAGTTTGAATTTATTTAGACTTGGGTTCCAATTAAAATGTCAATCTTGTTAAGATGAGTTGTTAAAATCCTTATGTGTTTGATCTATATTTTGGTAATTAGTTTAGGTGAGATTTATCCCTTTAACATGACCTTTCAAAATAGTGACTAGATCGAGCATATCAATCTTAAAATTTGTATGCAAGTTTAAAAGTCAACCTTAGCCCAAGGCCATGCATGTCTGTCTATATTTGGGTAATTAGCTATGAGATTTATGCCTTCACAGAATTAAACTCATCAAAGTCGAAACAATCATTAGTGTGTCAATGAACTACTAGTTAAAGACCGACGTCGAACAATTGATGGGCGCTATAGCAAACACACAAAACACATAGAAGCCTACGTTTTTGTTTAGCAGATACCGATACTAATCGAAACCCAATTACAAATCACTAAAAGTACAAGAACTTGGAGTATTTAAAATATAAAAACCTAAGATTAAGAGAGTAAAGTGAATATATATGGGTACCTGCCAAACGCGACGAAGCCGCTTCTTGGCGTCGGCTTTGCGAGTGGAAGTGAGCTTAATTCTCTTCCAAACAAGGCCTCCCGAGTCGTGCTTCTTCACTATCTCCATTACTCGTGTCCCCCAGAATGCACCCCACGTTGTCGCCATTTCTTCTTCTTCCACGCAAAACCACAGGTTTCCGTTAGTACAACAGTCTCAAAAGGAAAGAACTGAAAAGTTGGATACAAAGAAATTGGTGGATTGGGCTATATGTGTCTACATTAAGAGCAATAAGGTACAAAGCCCAATACATTAAAAAGGAAAATCTAAATGACGCAAATAGCACTGAAGAAAATAACAATTTTATTCATGTACATTCTTCTTATCACATGGTTTTCCAAATTTACAAAAAACACCACTGTATATTTAACTTTTGTTTCCTAATCAATGATATTTTTCCTATGGAAAAATTTATTTGTATACAACTCCCTCACATTAGTGTGGGACCCACTAATTAATTAACTAATGGAGCCCACACAAATGTGAGTGAGTTGTAAAAATTACAACCCACTAATGACTGTACATGCAGCATGTTTCTTTTCTTATTGAGTTCGCTTATTATAAACTCGACCACCGAGAGGGAAGATAGAATTTTTCATTTCAAGATTTTCTAAAAAAATCTATTAATGACTATCATCCTGTGAGTATATTGGTAATGCTTTCACTCAAATGAATTAACTTGTGATACAAAACTACTCAAATGAAAGCGTTAGGTATTGAAATAATTAATGAATATTACGGCACAATAATTAAGAAAATTATTGTCGACTTGAGAAATCGAGTTCCATAAAATCATGTCAAGATTATAATTTTTTTGTTAAAAATAATCCCCTTTTAAAGTTAGGGGAAAAATAATCATCTGTTTTTGTTTTTAGTTTAAAAGGTTTTTTTATGGGTCAAACAACAAGTGTTAATCTCACTTTGCACGTTCAAGTAGTCTAATGGGACAAATGTAGGAATGACAACGGGGCGGGTACGAGACGGATTGACCATGACAACGGGACGGGTATGGGACGGGTTGACCATTCCCATCCCGTCATGTCGAATATTTTTGTTATCTTGCCCTATCTCCATACATGGTTAAAACGATACGAGGCGGGTTCGGGGGCGGATCGGGGCAGGGTGGGAAATGTCTCTTGCCCCATTTATCGCCCCATTTATTTTTCCTTTTTATTTATTTATTTATTTATTTTTTACTTTTAACTTTTTTATGTCTTTAATTAGTAAATATTATTATATTTTTACCAATTTATTAAAAAAAACTTATATTTTCTTTAAAAATGATGATAAATCTATTATTTTTGTTTGATAAAAAAAAAATTAAATTTGAAATTAACTTTAAACGGGGCAGGGACCATTTTTTCCGTACCCGTCTCATACCCGCTTTGGTGCAATGACCATCATCTTGTCCCGTCCCGTTTTTATCCGATTATGCAGGTAATCACCGCCCCATTCAGAACGGGGTCCATGAGTATAGGATTAAACGAGTTTTTTTTTGCCATCCTAGACAAATGTTGTTTGCCATTCAGTTTATAATACTATAATAATGCAGTTGATTCTGTCAAGTTTGCCACTCAATTGAAGGCCATGTTACCACTAAATATCACACCGGACCCACCCAATTATATAGTTTAAGCATTTGTTTTTTTAAGACTTCACAAACATGTTAAAAGTTCTGTTCTCAAGGTTTCTGTATAATGAATTATTATATAGTAATAAGGTATATATATGATTTTTCTCCATTTATTGCTAATTGACTAGACAATTATATAATTTAAACTAATATATGTTAATAATTGGTAAAACCTCGACTTGGATTATTTGGATGCATTTTGGCATGAAGAAAGTGAATTGGAGTTTAATTGGAATTGATTCGAAGCAACTGAGTATCAATCGAATTGTAATCGATACATTAAAAGCATTAATGAAGCAAACATAGGTGATTCACAGAGTGAGTTCAACGTTTGAAAATTTAATTACAAACTTCCAAAATTTGCATCGAATCAATTACAAATGATTGAGGAATGTGGTGAACTAAATTATGAAGATTTAAAGATGAATGACTAAAGTTGCAATTGAGAAGGGACTTGGACAGAACCAAAAGAAATATATAGGTACCTAAATGAGCGAGGACAGAAGTTAGATGCTTACGATCGCAAGCTCGGAATGGTGCGATCACAAGAGCCATAAAATACATATTTCAATTTCTTGAAAAGTAATTTAACAATAGGATTTGACATAATTTTTGGTCTATAAAATACAATCTTTCATCTACAAAATACAAATAGGAAAAGTTTAGGAGGCTCTTGTACATAAAAGAACAAAATTCCATAGATAAAGAAGGAGCTATTGATAGAAAAAGAGATTCTTTACAAAGCTTTGATACATGACATATATCCTACATATATTCATACATCTATTGCTTCGGTTGAAAAAAGAAGACGTCTGAGGAGATAACTCAAGAACTATTGCATCAATTCAAGATTCAAGATTGTTTTTGTCTTTCTTTCGAAAATTTTACTCCCGGATGATGTTGTATCTATTCATCTTGTATTCTTGTAATCTTGTGATACTTGACTAGTTATATAGATGTTAAGATAACATTGAAACCTATGTTATGAAGGTTTTATGCTACATTCTATATTTTGACATTAAACATTTGTTTGGTTTGAATGACCATTAGCAGTTTTAATACTTTTCAATTGATTGATCACTAATTAATTAGATGCATTCTTTCTATCGACATTCGAGAGAATGAATAGGAATTTGCCTCAAGTAGCAATCATTGTAAGGTCATAAAGATGATAGGGATAATTGTATATGTTTTTCATTTGAGATGTGGATATTATGAGGTCACATGTGAGTTATTCTAATAAATGTTGTCAAATTAGGAAATTGATATTAAGATGGAAGAATGTAGAGGATTCGAGGTCCAAATGCCTTACCATCAAGTATTCATTCATAACTGTTTCCTATCACTTAGGGTCCGTTTGATTGCACCATGGAAAATAGGGTGGAAAGAAAATGAATTCCAGGGAAAATATTTGCCTAGAACTTGTTTAACAGGGAATTGTAATTAAGTGTGTTTGATTGGTATAATTTTCCATGGAAAATGTTGAAAGTTTGAAATTCGTTTGACTTCTTTTTTTATCGAAATTGTCCATTAAAGTGATAATATTTTCTACCATTGGGTCTAGAATTTGTTCCAATTACCAAAAAGTAAAAAAAAAAAAATTTTAAAAAATTAGAAAAAATTACCGTATAA
>CAIGRL010164153.1:0-12443 GCA_903798325.1 Fraxinus xanthoxyloides | reverse complement strand
AGATATCATTATTTAGTCAGTTTTTATAAATTCAAAATTGTTCTTATATTTAAGAATTTATTTCCCTCCTAATTCTCTAGATTTTAATTTGCCTAAATGTTTGAATTAGTTGGGCTTTATTTGGATTCACATAGAGATAAGAAAATTTACATAGTTAGATATGATTAATTTGATCTCGAGAAAAGTAAATTGATTAACTTAGAAGAATTCGACTTAATAGTCTATTATGAGTGAATCTTGAGAGGAGAGATAAATATGATAACTAGGTGAAATAACTAGTCTACGTAATAACTCCAATTTCATTTAGTCATGCACTTTTCAGATCGATTTAGTAGAATCATAATATTTAGGTTTTTAGTCAAATAGAAGTTCAGAGCAGTAAATCAAAGGTTAGTCTCGATGGTAACAATAATACGGACTCCTAGGCCCATTACATATCTTGTTTATGATATTGTAAACTTGTGATACAAAATATTTACAATAAGTTTTTGATGTCGTTGTCGAGAACTATTTCTAATTAATCTTGATTATGTTATATAATTAAAGTGATAAGAGAGAAATACGAGAGAAGAAATGGAAAGTGTTTATTCATTATAACAATGATCCATATATAACTTCCAAATGTCAGTTACAATTTCAATGGAACACACTCTCTTTTAAAGTAAGACAGAGTTCGGTTCTCATTATAATCGAACCAATCCAAAATTTTCGGGTATTTAATAAATGGAATCGTCGGGTTTAAATATAATTATGGAACCATTCGGGTTCGGTTCGGTTCTGTTCGATTCTGTTCCGTACTTTTGGTTGTGTTGCTTATTTTCTTTAGTACTTTTGGTTGTAATGAACTACCCTGGGATGTCCATTAACTCAGGTGGCATAAACTCCTTGAGAGNTTATAACAATGATCCATATATAACTTCCAAATGTCAGTTACAATTTCAATGGAACACACTCTCTTTTAAAGTAAGACAGAGTTCGGTTCTCATTATAATCGAACCAATCCAAAATTTTCGGGTATTTAATAAATGGAATCGTCGGGTTTAAATATAATTATGGAACCATTCGGGTTCGGTTCGGTTCTGTTCGATTCTGTTCCGTACTTTTGGTTGTGTTGCTTATTTTCTTTAGTACTTTTGGTTGTAATGAACTACGTTTTCATATATATATATAATTTTTTCGTTTTAGTGCGTTTACATATATATTGAATACTTTTTAATATTATATAATTAAATATTAATAAACGATCTCGTTCTTACGATCGCTGATGGTCGACGTTGACTAGTCAACGTCCGTCCGGACTGAATTTACATCCTGGGTCCGCCACTGACCTTATGTTTAACAAAATGGCAACCAGTTTTCTCTACCGTTGGGTCCTCTTCTATTAAATTCTAGTCTTAAACCATGGTCCACTTTGCATGTACCAGGCTTGCGAATTGTGCTAGGCCACCTAATGATCCACATTTTGTTGCAGGCAACTGGTGCATCCTATTTGCTGAATAGCCTGTAAGATGATACGAGTGATAGCACTGCATAGCAAAGTGCGACTACAACTGTAATTGCAACGGAGGCAGTGGCTTTCCTGCAGAAACCACCATATGATCCACATGTTTGGCTCCATGTAATTGAGGCATCTCCTTTATATGCCAAATACACCACCTCCGTCGATATAGCACCAGCAGACAGTATTAAGTATGTCAGTAGCTGCAAGCATTAGAGGAAAATGTGACTTCTAAGAACGATTTACGCACAAATGTTCATTTATTTACTTCTTTGAACTTGTGCATACCTGGTCGAAGAAAAAGAATGTCCATGCTCGAGACACGGTCGAGGTATGGCCATGATGCCAACCGACAGAATGGAATAACAAGCACAAATGCCACTCGCATAAGCTAAATATCAACATGTACATAAATTGGATCACACGTACGCCCACTAAAGGCTGTTTGGCGGGACTAACGGGTATAAAAGTAACTTTTGGATTTCAAAAACTACTTTTAACTTCTCAAAAGTCATGCCAAACGGATTGTAAATGAGCTTCAAACACGAATTAATCGACTCAGAGAATGCAAATAAATGGTTACCTAAAGGCTCCAATGTCGAAGTACGATAGAGAACCAAACTCATTAGTCTCATAATCCTTGAGCATGATCACTAGCGCCACCACACACAGGGCCACAGGATGGAGGCGCAGCAGTGTCTCCGCCGTGGCATCCATTAAATGTCCATTAATGGATGCCTCACTTTCCCATGCAAGTCTGTGCATGGATTAGAGCTATTCATATAGACGTGGAACTTGTGTGACCAAAGAAAAAGCAGCCAGTTAGGTTAGTGATATATGACAGATTTTGCATGCAAAACATGGAGAGGGTTGGGGGCTATTCTATTTGTGTTTAAGTTTTGTGTTATGAGTTTTGAACTTATTTTGGGTTTGTGTTTTGAGTGTCCATTTTAAAATTGTTAAAAATGTTGTCCATTTTGAGATTGTTGAAAATGTGTTCTTATTGTTATTTTGAAAATTTGTTTTGAAAATAGCGAAAACAAGTTTTGAAAATTTTGGCTTGATTATAACTGAAAACACCTAAAATGACAAATTTGTCGTTTTGTGTTTCCTTTGTAAATTTTAACTTGTTTTCAAAAACGCGTTTTCGAAAATAATAAAGAGAACGTGTTTTCACTGTTTTGAAAAATCAAAAACAGAAAACAATTTGAAAATCGTAAAGAGAACAGACCCTTAGCTTTCGAAGTCTTAATCAAAGGTCTGATCATAGATCAACAAAACCATTAATGGAGTTGTAAAACATGTCGGACTCGGGTCACTCCTACCATCGGCATGGATAGCCAGGTCCGGAAAGTCAAACCTGGTCTCTATAATCGTATTTTTAATTTTTTATAGAGAAAAATGATAATAATTTGAAGAGAAGCTAGTGAATAAATAAAAAATATTAAAAATAACAAAAAGCTTCAGATGATGTAAATTTTTTACTCTCGAAATTCATAAATACTCTGCAAAATATAATCCTTAAAAATAGACAATCGTTTAAAGATGCTTTTAAAAGTTGTTGGATAACTCCCTCTTCATCGATGGCAGTGACCTTTTTTTATACAACGATATATATGGTGGAGGTGTTAGAAAACTTGAAAACAAATTTTGCCACAAAATTTGATCAGTTTTACTACACGAACAAGGCCGACATGGCCTATTCATTCAACGTTATTGCAATTTGATCCAAGATATTTACTAAGATTGTGTTTGATAAGCGTAATTTTTCAAGAAAAATGAGAAATAAATTCTATTTCCCACTTTTTGAATTTTTGATTGATAAAATTTGTCATAAAATTGCATTTCCTTACTTGTGTCACATCAACTCATTTACCATTTTTTAAAGAATTGACTTTCTTGCCAAAGTAGTGGAATTCCATTTTCTTGGCAAAATGAAATCGCTTTTTTTTTTCAAATTTTTTTTTTTTATTTGCAATTGGAAAAAATTCCAGATACCATGGTAAAAAAATTTATCACTTTTATTAACAATTTTCATACAAAACAAAGTCAAACGAATGATATTCGATATAATAATTTTTTTTAATTTTCTTTCCATTTTCACAATCAAACGAACCCTATACATAATCATGTCACATTATAACATTCAACAATCACGCGTATGGTTGCATAGTTATCCTTGAAATGGGATCATACTTTAAATCTTGATTCTTCATCCGAATAGCAGCAACTTCAATTTTGTTTTAGGACTTTTTCGATTGAAATTTAAATCGGATTAACCAGAGTGGAACCAATAACGACTATATTTTCAATTTTAATCCAATTTTAAACTGTACCTAACAAACTCTTAATCTCTTCAAGTGTGACATCCAGAGCAGAGCCCTCTTTCGAGGCTACGTCTTGTTCCCAATTTCATTCATTCTTCTACCTCTTTTTTTTTGGTCATTGTTTGCATAATACAATCTCTACTCTCCCTCGTAAAGCTCCGCTAACAGTGTCAAGCTTTGCTCGCGATTAGACAAGTAAATTTACTTTTGACAAAAAAGGATAAAATTTGTCCAAACCCTTGTTTGTATAATTATGATCAATCTGAGAATTTTCGCAAAAATTTAAATAAAATCACAAAGGCAATATAAATTAATTCCTTGCAATTTATAATTTTATATCCTCTTCACTCATCATCTTTATGTGTTATCATCACCCAAACCTTTCACCCAATTAAAAGCTCGCATAGAAAAATCTTCGAGCGCATGACTAACAATTGAAATAATATAATAGCACAAAATCAAAATGCCAGAGCAGAAATTGTACAATACAAAAACACATAAATCGTTTGAACGAGCAAATAAAAACAGACGATTTCATTTCAAGACAGAAGAAAAAAATATAGGGCAGTTTCCTAAAATTAAACACGACGGCAATCGTGTCAAACCTTGAAGCTTCCCCCAAATTTAATTTAATCTAGGCCGGGTGAAATTGAGTTCCCACAAATTAAATGAGGACTCATTGGAACGGCCATTATTCAATTCCCTTCAAAATAAATATATGAATACGTAACAGAGAAGAACATGTGAGACCTTTCTTTGAGCAGAAGAGAATGACGAATTGACTCGCTTATGCATATAACAAAGAAAAGGCTCCGATCAGTATATGCCCGCAACGGAACCGAGAGGCATAGAAATAGCACGCTCGGTTCTTTCAATGGCAACGTTAGAGAAACCCTAGAGATTTGGCTTCAATTTATAGGGGTTCGGTCATTTGTTTTGTCATTTATACCCCTATTTGTGCAGCCCGTGTGACATTCGAAGGAATTAATGGGAGATGTATTTATGTCAATATTCGAATATAACAATTTTTTAATTAAATGGATCAAATATGGATATAGATCAATTCGATCTGATTTATTATAAATAATTAAGTAGATAAAATATTTTTATGGCATACTATTTGTCACTAAAATAAATAAATTTAGAATAAAAAAGTTATCAAATTCAGAACATTAAAAAAATAAAAAAGTCAATCTGCATATACATGATGTCCTAAAAAGCGTAATGCATTGCGAGTAGGTTTCGGGTTATGCGAATTTAGACGAAGTCTAAGGCATAAAAACACATAAAAATGTATTTTCTTATTTTAATATTATTTTGACTTTTTAATTCCAACATTTTAATTTCGGATCGAATTATCGGATCGAATATCCGATAACATAGCAAATCGTATGTGGATTTAACAATCGAATATCCGTTGGATTATCGGATCGGATGATTATTCTTATCGAATTGAATCAAATATAAGCAGATCTGATCTATAATCAATCCATTTACAGCCCTATTTGAACACTTTTGAAGTGTAAAATTGATTTCTAGATTTACTGTCAAACCCCTTTGAAGTGTAAAATTGATGTCTAGATTTAATGGGCGAATTACATTTTACAATGAGGATGAGTAAATTTAGTTTTTACTGTTTGATTTGAAAATGTATTGAAAATCGATTTTATCGAACTATTTACTCTCCTGCTTCCCCAGCAATTTTGGAACAATTTTTAGGCAGCGCAGAAATGAAAGAATTTGAGCAATGCACACAAAGCAACTCAAAACCCGAAGTTTAGCTTACTTAAGAAAAATGTTGAATAGTGTGACTTGACCCCACTAGTTGGAGGTACTAAACGTCAAATAGCCTTAAATTGAAATAATTGGATGAACTTCAGGCAAAGCTTTTATCGATGTATGAAGTGATGAAATACAATTGATCATAAACGTTATATGGTATTAGGTAATACTGTAATTTGTGTCTTTTTAAGGACATTATAGTCTTTTTAATGGAGATACGATCTAGGTTTAACCTTTAAATTACATGTTGGTTGGCCAGAGCAAGGCTCCCAAGTCCCAACTGCAGAAACAGCATTACGAAATGCAAATGATTATTCACGCTATAACAAAATCGAAAGAGAAAAAAAATATAAAATGTGACTTTATATAGATTTTATAGTAAAATGATTCGTTTGGATGAAGTTCAAGCAAGAAAATTTGTGAAATAAAAGAAAATATAGCAAAACTACCAGAAATGAAATAAATGAGGAAGAAGAAAAGTGAAAAATGGGACAAGTCGAGCTTTTGGATGAGGTTCAAACTAGAAATACTATAGAGTAAAAGAGATTATAGCAAATTTACTTGGAATGAAATAAATGAAGAAAATTAAAATAATGTTATCTAGCACCAATAGTGTTAAAATCCCAGTCCATGTGACAATAAGTAATATGTTCAATTAAATGTGAAATTATGTTATTCATTTATTGAAATTTGTAATTTAATGATATTAGTGCTATCATCTGGCCAATGATGCTAAATAATATTACATAGAAAATAACAAAATAGATAACGGTGTTAAATGGTGCGAGTCAAGCGGCTCGTTAACTCGATTATCGTTGGACTCGGCTGGCAAGCTGACTTGCTCAATTGAAGTGTGACTCGCTAATTTTATGTTATTTTTTATTTTTTTTTACTGAAAATAACATTTTTATTCATTATGATGAGTTGGTGAGTCGGCTCGACTTTAACACCCCTAAGTATAAATGAGTTGCTTTCGCAATTGGTGACTGCTACGAAGAGTTGTACACCTGTACTTTGTAAGAATCGAGACTTGTTCAAGATTTTTAAATAAGATAAATGACAAACGGGATTAACGGCTATAATCCCTCTTGTATTGAGCCGTTTATTGGAAATCTTTTTGGGAAGTGACAGGAAGGGAGACAAGTGGGCAAACGTTAAATGGTCTTGACTTCATCATTGTTTTCAAGGATAATTGCATCATCGGTTTCAAGTCTTTTATTTTTTACAGACTTTATCTGAACTTTCATTTTATGTCATTCACAATTTTAAATCTTTTATTTTGTTGCAGCACAAGGACAAATAGATAAATTCCATCTATTTGACCGTTAGTTGACCAAAAATTCAATCTCAAAAGATCAAGTGTTATTTCTGTGGGTTGTCAAAGTTGTTTCTCTATTTCAAAATTCAACCCCAAAAGACCAAGTGCTATTTCTATATCTCATTTCCATCTCACATAATTATTTTCAGTTAAGATTTCAATATCAGACAATTAACTCGAAAGAGTTGAGGCATTTAAAACTGTGGAAACATAAAATAACATGTTTAATATCATCCAAACATAGGGATGACACCCGCCCCACCTCGTCAGGAAATTCATTGTCTCGTCCCCACCCCGTTACCCATTTAAGGCAGGGCGGGGCGAGGCCTTTGCCCAATTTACTACATCGTTTAATTTTTGATAATTTATTTTATTTTCTCCATTCATTAGATTGAGACAAATAATTTCAGTTCTCATTTTCTATTAAAACTAATGAAAATTTTCATTTGAAGTATTGAATTTAAAAAAAAAAAAAAAAAAAGGTAGGGCACCCTTTACACTCCCACCCCGAACCCGCCACTGGGCAAAATTTCTCACCCCCGAATACTAGATTAAGCGGGCGGGTATCGAGTTTGTCGGATTTTTTTTACCATCCCTATCCAAACATGGTGCATGCAGACAATAAATTATAACATATTCATCTAATTAACATGGACTAAATTAGACAGTTCGTAATTAAAGTCAAAATCAAGCGAACATTATTTTTCCCCTCCTCTCCTTTGGCATCGTCGTCGTCGAATCAGCGGCGCTTACTGCTATCAACAGCAACGGCAAGTGCTACTGCTTGCAGACGGCGAAGCTGCAAAATTTTGATTTGGCGAAAAATTGACCGTGTACGCCGGAGAGAAGAGACAGTGGCCTGGATGTGGTGTAAACCCATACATGTGCATGGGTAGATTTTAATTTTTTGGGGAGAAGATTGCTTGGGTTTTTATTTAATTGGGTTTCAACGATTTTTTTTTAAAGGATTCAAATCTTAGCTTCCAGTTCTGATACCAATTGTTGTAATATTACAATGATCATGCTAAGAACAAGAATCACGTATTCTAAATTGATAGATTAAAATTCATACATGCGAAAGACATTGTTATGTATGAATATTACCAACTAGATCTTCATCACCTTGCTTCTTAAAATAATCAGTCATCAATGGGATAAGCCAATAAACGATATCGAGATGAGAGGGGACCTAGCCATTATATAAGAAGTTATATAAGTTGGCTCATTACCGACTCTAATCCTAATTAGAGTTTACATAATTCCGACCCACATACTTAAAATTATTACATTATAATAATAAAGTCTGTAAGGTGTACAATGGTCCAAGTGATCACTAACATATTGAGTCTGAGCACAGTATTATTGCTATCTAACCCGTAAATTTCGTAATCAAATGGAAGTATTCAAACATTTAAAATTAAAACTTAAAAGTTCGTGATCTAAAAAGCTGAAAGTTCGAGATTGAATTTAATTCAATTATTAATCATCGAATTGGTAAAATAATCAAATTCTTTATTCTTTATATAACATAGGCCTAGACATCTAAACGAAATTATTTCTTGAACTAAAGAATTTATATTAATTTTCGAATTCTATTCAGATCCAACAGAATTTGCGTATCACCTTTATTTATTTATTTTTTTTCCCCTTTTTTTACCTCAATTTTACGTAACATATTTAATGTGGTTTATAGCGTGACTTCGTGAAGATTTGTGACTGCGTTAATGAGTACTCCGATTTTAGAGTTTTGTTAGGGATGCTTTCACTAGACTTGATAATGGGGGTTTGAGATTTTTTTGGATGTTAGGAATTGAATATTATACTGTAGATATAAGGGTCCGTTTGATTGTAAGGGTGGAAAATGAGTGGAAAGAAAATATTTTATAGAGAAAATATTTTCCTAAAAAATATTTTACAGGGAATTGTAATTAAGTGTGTTTGATTGGTATAATTTTTCATGGAAAATGTTAAAAGTTTGGAGTCCGTTTGATTTCTTTTTCATGAAAATTGTCCATTAAAGTGATAATATTTTCTACTATTGGGTCTAAAATTTGTTCCAATTGCCAAAAATAAAAAATAAAAAAAATTAAAAAAAAACAACCATACCGAATACCATTCGTTTGGCTTTGTTTTGCATGAAAATTGTCAATAAAAGTGAAAATATTTTTTACCATTGTGTCTAGAATTCTTCCAATTGCCAAAGAAAAAAAAACCTGAAAAATATTTTCCCACCAGAACATCAAGAATTTATTTTCCCTAAAAAGGTGGAAAATTTGGAAAGTTGGAAAATATTTTTCCGAGAAAATTTTGCCTATCAAACACTACAAAAGTTGAAAAATGAAAAATATTTTTCATTTTTCATGAAAAATTTCGCTTATCAAACGGACTCTAAATGTCTTGTGATATGGATTAAACTCACACAACAATTATGAAGCTTTTGATGTGATGAATTCAGTCAATTGAAAGGATCGATAATAACCTTAATTAAGACCAATTTTAAAACATCGGAATTTAAGTTTAGTAGTAAAACAAATGACTAACCTACTCGATATTTAAAAACATGATGTCAATCTTATTAATAAGAGTAGTCAAATCCTTATATCTTGATCTATACTTTGGTATTAACTTGTCATTGCAAGATTGTTGTTCGTTTGAGCAGATCAATATTGAGATTCGCGTGCTTGTTTTTTTAATTTTAATCGGATCAAATTGCTCGTTAAAAGGTTGAAATACTCTTACACCATATTAACACTTGATGTTCCATTTTAGAAAGTCAACTCTATGAACACGGAGACCTTATCCGTGCAGCGCAGAGATCTTGTTTGATTCCAAAAACTAAAAAATGGAACTCAATTTTCACTGTAAAAAATAAAAAATAAAAAAAACTCCGCGCAACGTGGAGACACGGACACTCCTTTTTTTTCTTTTTTAAACAGTGCTAACAATTTAGATGTTTCAATTCATACAATTTAGATGTTTCAATTCATCGCTTTAACTTTTCTCTACTCATGAATTAAACAATATTTCGAAAGGTTGCTCGTGTTCTACTAAATGTTCGAAATTACATTTACCATGAACGAAAGTTTCAACTACAAGCATGTCCTTCATAGCAAAGTGGAAACAAAATATACGACAAATAAGCTTTGCAATCAACAAGCGAACACTATATCTTCCCGTAAGTTTTCTTTTGTAATGGCCTTCTCAGACCTAGAATGGTGACCACTGTTTTTGTTATTGAATGTACATAAGAATTCACGACTATAAATAAGCTCAACATATAGAAAATATTTCTCAATTCGTATATCATTATATGTTACTTTCTCATATTCTCAAGAACTTCATAATTTTTTTCCTTAGTTTTACATAGGGGTGGGCATGGATTGTGTTAGGTCGATTTTTGCTTAAACTCAAACACAACTCAATACGATCAGTTTGGTCGAATTTTAACCCAATCCAACCCAATCAAGTATCGGTTGGGTTGGTCGATTTGAGACAACTTGTCAACAAAAATTAAAGTCATCCAATTTCCTGTTATACTAAATTCGGATAAACAATATTAAACAGTAAATAAATAAATAAAATTATCTATTATCTTATTCAATTCTCATTGACTTAGCTTACAAAGAACAAAGTGCATTTAACATAACATGAAAAACTTATACTAGATTTATTATTAGAAGGACGGTAAGCTCATCATCTAAAATGCACCAAGGTAATTACAGTGACACTATCTACTCATATTTTCCAAGTTCTTTTTATTTTTAGGCATTTTATTTATTTATTTATTTTTTAAAGTAGGCGGGTTGAGTTGAGCGGGTTTATTCGATTTTCATGAGTTAACCCATAAGGCGACCCGACGAGACCCGACCCGCTTACACTGCAAACCCATCCACCCGTGTAAAAACAAAAAATAAAATCAACCCAAACCAGTCGGGTTGGTCGGTTTTGGCAATTTTGTGGGTTTGGTCGTGTTTTGCCCACCCTCAGTTTTACATCTTGCACTTTTACCGGAACAATTTTCAAGGTAAAATAATTTTTTTCAAAATAGAAAGACAAATCAAATTATTGAAACTCCAATACGTCTTTTTTATAGCAGACTCATAAAAAAAATATGAAAATTGATATATATAAGACGTATATAAAATTGATATAAGATGTACGAAATTATAAAATTGGAGGAATGAATGACTGAAAATAAAATTGGAGAACTAAAGGAGTGAAAATTGAAAAAATGAAAAGTAACATCTCATTGAGTATTATTGCATTTATAGTACCCAAAACTACATTGTAGTAATAAATAGTTGTCATCAAATGAAGTACACAATTTGCCAAAGAATATGCCCATAGTACACAAACCTAGACCAGAACTTGCCACCTTCCTTGAAGGAGCACCAAAGAATATACCAAACTAAAGAGACCTGCCCCGTACGTACTCTACCCACCCAACCCCGAGCCCATCCAAAATAAATGAAGGAGGAAACCAGAAAATGCATTTTTTTTTTAATTAGTTATTCGATGAAAACTACCTTATTTTTTTCCTGTTATTCTTTGTTATATTATTTTATTTTGGTTTACTTAAGTTAGATAGCAAGATGTCATTTTACACAAATTCGATAAAGGACAATATCGCAACTTCGACTAAAGTTTAGGGATGAAATTTACAATTTTCCTTTTAAATAATATTCATAAAATCATTACGAATACCTAAGTTATGACTCAATTTCTTGTAGAAATTGGAAACATCTACGAGCATGCCATTTTATATAGTGATAAGCTATTGATTATGACACTGTTTGATATAAATTAAAATTCAGTTTTTAATTTAAATTAAAATTGTTATTAATTTCAATCACGTGTTTTATGAGATTCATAACTTTTCAACTACACATTTCATCAACTTTTATCAAAATCAACTAAAAATTCAATTTTAATCCCCACCGAACAGGGGCTATAATGCAAAAATTAGATTTCGCACTTTGAAAACTCTGGATTTCAACCCTTTTTATACGGATTGAATTTATATTTTCATTCAAGTCAAAATTAATAATTAATTTCAACCTCATATTTAATAGAATATATAACTTTTCAATCACACGTTCGATCAACTTTAATCAAAATATAATGAAAATATGATTTTTACCTTCACCAAACAGGCTTAACTTTTCCTACTTTCGTATCAAATTGTGCAAATTAAATTCCGGATACAGGTACATGTAAAATCCCCTGAATCGTGACCTGGGGGCTTAGCTGCATTCAAGAATGGAAAAGACATTTTGGCTTGCAAGTTGTAAGTTATAAAAGACAAGTAGTCGGTCCATTCATATCGTCTGGTAAAACATATTTTGTTTATATTAACTTAAAACGAAGGGGTCATCAAAACACTGATTGGACACCTACTACCAAGTGGACACCATACCCTCTTCATTGCCTTGCTAGGTTGGATTTAACATTGGAAAAACATGTGCATAAAATATTAAAATGAGTGATTCTACCCAATGCCAGTCTCATCTACGTAACA
>CAIGRL010164143.1:0-10643 GCA_903798325.1 Fraxinus xanthoxyloides | reverse complement strand
TTAAACTTAGCCAAACATGCAAATTCATTTATAAGGAAATATTGTATATGGTCATGTAATTGTTTAGATTGTGTGAAACATGTAATATAAATCTATAGTCCAAAAATTCCTTTCACTTCTTCAATATAGTATTATGTATCCACTAAACAAGTGTGTCCAACCTTCTACATGCACTTTTCTATTCGATTCCATGGAAATAGTGGACATATGAGAGAGAGGGGAAAAAAAAAAAAAANAACAAGTGTGTCCAACCTTCTACATGCACTTTTCTATTCGATTCCATGGAAATAGTGGACATATGAGAGAGAGGGGAAAAAAAAAAAAAAGAACGAACTATTTCATTGTATGATTATTGACAATTTTTTGACGTGATTCAATATTTAGTTGGTATGTCACAAAGCAAGTACGCAAAAGATCTATCATGGCTATTTGCCCAATAAGCAATTGTCATTACTTTGGAGACGACCGTAATGAAAAGTAACAGAGTGGTGACATTTAAAACTAAATTACAACTTATTTATCTAATTGAGATGACACTTAAAGTTCAATGACCACAAATGTAATTTGGAAAGGAGAAAAATGGAAATGTATGAGCAATAGACAAGTTATTTGACAAATGAGATATTTCCACAGCTGTTACTTGGAAAGCTCCATCTAAACATAATAAGAGTAAGAGGTCAATTTACACGACAAAACTGGTCCATTGGTTAAGTCTTCTCCTGTTCCCCTTTCAGATCTGAAATTCCTTACCTCAATCCCACTCTTTTATCAATTTTCACCCTTAGAAATTCATATCATCTGTTGTATTTTTCTGGGTTTTTGCTGTTAGAATCTAGAAACTAGGTGCCTGTCTAGTTGAGATGGGTTTGGCGGGTATCCAAGAAAATGGGGTTGGGGAGATGGGATTGGGTGGTGTTCCTTTGGGAGCAAAGAACAAGTATAGAAGAATGGATTCTGAGTTGACTGATTATGATGGCGATTTTGAGCAACATAATCCGTTGGAGAAGAAGATAAACAGTACAAGGAAATATGTAATTGCTTGTGCTGTTTTTGCCTCTCTCAATAATGTCCTCCTTGGCTATGGTAATACCATTTATTTTTTCTCATTTTACTTGCATTTTCATTGATCTGCCTTTGATCTTTCTTTTATTTGCTTTATTTTGTTCAGACTCATGCTTTGTAATTTCTTAATCTTCAAAAGACTCTGTTCATAATAATGATCTTCTGTGAAAAGAAAAAAAGAGAATTATCTCCATTTTTCTTTCTTCTGAGGATTGTATGTGGAAGAAAACACAAAATATTGATGTGGAGAATTAAGAAAAGTTAATAAGCTGCTTGAGGATAGTATGCAAATTATATATAGCGGAAAAATTGGGATCTCGATTTGTGAAAAAATCTGCCCCAGATGAGGAAGTTTTCTTGTTTGCAAGTTACATATAAACTCAATCCAGGAAACTCTTTTTCTTCGACTCCTTTACTCTGTTTAGACATTGTAGCTATTTGAAGGATGTTGGATGTGGCTCTTGTCATTTCATTTTCCGCTATGGGAATATAATGGCCCAGAATCCAGCTTCATTTTTCACTTCTTCCCCGGCTATTCATAGCCAGGTCAATTGTATTCCTTTTTCTTTTTCTGTCACCGTTGGTGTGAGATGACATTTTATATATAACCTTTTGGTATGAGCCAAGTTTGGCAGCCTGGAAGATTTGGTGATAAAAGATCTTTAACTTGTTTGCTAAGGTTTTTCATCTAACGCAACAGTGTAATTTTTATTTTTATTTATTTTTATTTTTTTATCTTTTTTTGAGCAATCCTTGTATCCGAACCAGGCTCCTAATATCTTGTCCTAGAAACATATTGTGCTTAATAAAAATCTTATGCCCTACTGTGTAAGACCCCTCACCCAAACGCTCGCAGTTGCACACTCTGACGAATGCAGTCACAAAAAGAGACGAAAACATTTATTTACTTCAATATTGTTAAAATGCTTGTTTATCTATATTTGAGCCATCTTACGATTTTCTATTAGCATTTGAATTCATTACTGTGTAAATTCATGTGATGGGTCTATGGCTGACTGTCTTCGATTTGCAGATGTTGGTGTGATGAGTGGAGCAATCATATTTATTAAAGAAGATTTAAAGATAAGTGAGTTTCAAGAAGAAGTTCTTGTTGGTATTTTGAGTGTGATTTCTCTAGTTGGTAGTTTATTTGGTGGAAGAGCATCAGATGTTATTGGTAGAAAATGGACAATGGGATTAGCGGCCATTGTCTTTCAAGCTGGTGCAGCTGTGATGACTCTGGCGCCTACATTTCGAGTACTAATGATCGGGAGAATCTTGGCCGGTGTTGGAATTGGTCTCGGAGTCATGATTGCACCAGTATACATAGCTGAGATATCACCAACAGTTGCCAGAGGGACATTGACATCATTTCCTGAAATTTTCATAAATGCTGGGATCCTACTTGGGTATGTCTCTAATTATGCATTTTCCGGCCTTCCAGCCCATACAAACTGGAGAATAATGCTTGCAGTGGGAATTCTGCCTTCAGTCTTTATTGCATTTGCCTTGTGCATAATCCCTGAATCTCCTAGGTGGTTAGTTATGAAGAACCGAATAGAAGAAGCAAGGTCAGTACTGTTAAAAACAAATGATGAAGAGTCTGAAGTTGAGGATAGACTTGCAGATATACAATTAGCTGTTGGGGCGAGTAATGGTGATAAAGCTGTATGGCGTGAACTGTTGAGTCCTTCTCCGGCACTTCGAAGAATGCTCATTACTGGTTTCGGGATACAGTGCTTTCAACAAATTACAGGCATTGATGCAACTGTTTATTACAGTCCTGAGATATTTAAAGCAGCTGGCCTTGATGGTAATTCAAAGGTTCTTGCTGCCACTGTTGCAGAGGGAGTCACCAAAACTGTGTTTGTACTAGTTGCTATTATACTTGTTGACAAAGCTGGAAGAAAGCCGTTGCTCTATGTTAGCACCATTGGCATGACAATCTGCTTGTTTGGCGTGGGCATCACTCTATCTCTTCTAAATGAAGGATCTGTAGGAACTGCTTTAGCAATATTGTTAGTTTGTGGAAATGTAGCATTCTTTTCTGTGGGAATTGGTCCTGTTTGCTGGGTTGTGACGTCTGAAATCTTCCCTTTAAAGGTTCGTGCTCAGGCATCCGCACTCGGGTCAGTGGGCAATAGGGTATGCAGTGGCTTAATAGCCATGTCTTTCCTCTCTGTTTCCCATGCAATCACAATGGGTGGAACATTTTTCATCTTTTCAGCTATTTCAGCAGTTGCTGTCGTCTTTGTTCACAAACTTGTTCCAGAAACAAAAGGTAAATCCCTAGAGCAGATTGAATTGTTATTTCAAAATGAATATCAGCTGCCAAGAGGTGAACTTCAGCTGGGAGATGTTGAACATTTGGTGCACAAGTAACTTATGCCACAGTGCTATTCCATAATGCAGTTAAGAATTGATTCGTCTCAGGTTTTACTGCACACATGATATATTTTAGAGAGAAACTTTTCTGCAGCATATGAGAATCCACAGTGGACAGTTCATCTTCTAGTATTAGGTGAAAGATCTACTTGTGCACGAAACAGACGTGGGTTCTGGTTTAAAACAATTTGAGTATCTATATATTTGATGAGCTCGTGTTAAAATAGTATACGGGAACATAGATTGATTTATATTTACTTGTTGGACGAATGAAAAGAATATATCCCTTTATTGTTACTTCATACGTTTTAAGCTGGTGTTGAGATGATTGTCATTTGGATGTATGTTGATGTATTGATCGTATCATATTTAGACCTGAGTTGGAGGTTTTTCAAATATTAGTTTCTACTTGTATAATCAAACTTCTCTTGTACTCCACGAAGGACATCTTAGTTACAACCCTTGATGCTATGGCGAAGGCTATGAACTAGAGAAAGAGAGGGGGAGGAAGGTGGATTCTACTGGTGCTTGTATTCCTTTTGCCCACCTATCATAGTACACATTGAATGATTCAAAGTAAACCCATTGTAGGTAAAAACACTGGCTTCCAAGATCTTGGACGAATTCCTGCTAGGGAATTACAATGCAATTGAACTTTCTTTATCGTGATTCAATCCATACCTAAGAACCAACTATATGATATCATCTGACACGGAGGAGGTTGTTATGAGTAGGTCCTTGTGGCGGTGAAGATTGCTTCTCAAACCCCTAAGATAATACAAAAATATATAAGAAGGGCTAGTGAGGAGAACATTGAGGCTTTTTTCGAAACAAAGACGTGCTTATTTCAAATAGTCGAACTTTTTCGTTTTATGTTCATGTCCCCTTTAACAAGATTCATATCCATTACCGAGAGAATTGTAAACAATACATCTCAACACATATTTAGGGTATTTTTACACAAATACTTATTTCACACACTTGTATATCCTTGGCATGTGCCAAACATGTGACAGGCTTTTTTCACAAAGTTTCCAAGTGCCACGTATATATATAGTGATTTAATTCGTGCCCAAGTCTAAATAGGTCATGACTGCATTACGAACGTCCAAAACTTTAACATCTATTGCAAATGAGTCCAAAAAATTATAAAGCTCCCATAGGGACATGTTCGGACAATTTTCCATGTTCCAAAAATTAGAACATGTCTAATTGACCCCTGACCCCAATCTAATTATTAGTAAATGCCTTTTACACTAAAGGTAAAAATCGCAGTCTTATAATATATAAAATCACATAATCTAAAATATACCTGAAATGTGACTTGCCATATGTATATTTCATTCCCATTCGAGATAAGATAACTATGTATGAGTATAAATAACTGTTTTCTCATTCTAGTTATTCTCACTAACTTAAGCTACATTTTCTTCAACGGTTATGTGAACTAATTAGAAATGTAGAAGTTTAGCCATAGCAAAACACTAAACTCAGATTTATGACCTTAGCTTGTCTTTGGAATAGTGATTGATGTGAGAATGTGTGGTGAAAAAGTTATGAAAAGTTTTTGATTTGTGTGTAATATTATTTATTTGGAGAATGTGTGGTTGAAATTAAGCCTCCGTTTGGCCCCCTTTTTTTTCATTACATTACATTAATTTTTTCTCTTTTTATTTCAACATTATTACACACAAATCTAAAACTTTTCATTATTTTCTATCACACATTTTCCCATCAATCACTATTCCAAAAAATTTCAACACCCCAAAATGGGGGCCAAACGAGGGCTAAGAATGAGAATTAGAAATTAACGAGTGTCAAACGGGGGCTTAATATAAATATTTAAGTAGTCAATACACCCATTTTCAGTTAACTATTCTCGACATGAATTCGTGTTTTCTAATTCGTTCATTCTCAAACTCCCAACTTATGGAGATGTTTAATAAATCAAAGTTGATCTCCCCAATTTTTAAATCAAAGAATCATTAAACTAAGTAAAAGATATACACAACATTGTTGAGAGATTTAGATGAAATACCTGGCGATCAAGTGAAATTCCTTTCTTCGTATGGTCATGTTATAGATAGTATTAGAATTGGTATGTGGTACATTCAATACGCTCCAAGTGTATTAATGTCAAGATTAAATCATTTATATGCAACAAGGGCAAATCAAACACTTGAATGGTGAAATTGTCAATACTATAACCTTCTACTATAAGGTGCCAACCATCATGCATTGATTGTAAACCAATTCATGAATAAATATAAGATGTGTAATACTTTGCTTCTCAACGAAAGTACCCAGATTATATTATCATTGCAAGTGACCATTGGTACTTTTATTCTCATGCCAAATATAAAATAAATGTAATAATAATAAATAAAGAAACCGGAATTTATTTATTATAAAATTGTCATTTTGTTACTGGAAAATAATACTATATGGGAACATAACCCAACAAATATCCCACTTGCCCTGGAGGTTGTGTCATGGCTTGCAATTCCATGTCTTGTAGCCGTCTCTTGAAATTCTTAGCCGATATGCTTTTAATTATTGGGTTAACGAGGTTATCATTAGTAGTAATCTTACTGACAATCACTTCTATACATACAACCAACAATCTTTCTTAAGAGATGGTACTTTTGATCTCTGTGTTTACTCTTTTGATGATTCCTTGGTTCTTTAGGATTAATTATTTAGACTAAAGAATATCATAATATTTTAGGAAGTATCATATTATATTACCTTTCATCACAAGTATCATATAAATTTAGCCACTTATTTTTAAGTAAATCTACATATTTAACCTTTGATTTTCATTTTATTCTATATGATAGACGATTTTTTGACTGATTGATTTATATCCTAAGATATATTTTTCCCAAGAGTAATTATTTTGAAGAGCATTGTAATGATTTTAGGAAGTTATTACCACGTAGAATTAGGTAGTACAGGGTGGTGATGAACATGAGGGGAGGACACGTGTTTAATCAGAATGACGTCAGAAATAGCTTCAACACAATCGCCTACATAGGCAAAGCTCTATTTTTGCCAAACCATCTCAAATTCCACCTTTGCAAAGCCAAATATATAATATCAAAGCCTTATAATTAAACAAAAAACTTGAAATAATTGAACTACATAATAGCCCAGATCAACCGTAAGCACAAAAAGTAAATTGAGTGTGTACTCAAAGGAAAGCATACAAACATTATTTTAACCATGTAGCAGCATAAAAGTGACCACATGATGAAAATGGTTGTAAGAACACTTGAGAAAGATGGTATAGGAAATCTTGAGAAGGAAACAATCAATTCAGTGGGCAAAGAGCACATGTCATGGAACTATCATAAACTAGGATTTGTTATAGGCTCACCAATAGTAAAGTGACGTTTCTAAATGATGCATAAAGACCAAGCCCCAAGGATTAGGAAATCTATAACTCCATTGTTATTTTACAATGAAAGCAAGCACAACCATAAACCCTACACAAGTTCTTGGTCCTCACATCTTTAGTCCTTACTTGACTTGACTACCACTTAAAAGACCGTCGAAAAAGTTTAAAGAAGGTTACCAAGCAAGGAGGTGGTTGAAGGACTTGTTATTCAACCTTTTTCGGATAAAAAAGCTGGCGCCGTATGTCAAAAGAGATAGGGATTCAACATATAAAACCACTAGTAAAAGTATTAGAGGTTGAAAATTGTTTCTAATAAAATCTATAAATATGAGGTAAAAGTAATGAAAAAAACTCTTAAAATTATTTGATTACAAATTGACTAGAAAGATGACACTGATGCCAATCCCAAAAGGCAGATTGAGAGAGTAGAAAATCCATACATACATACATACATACATACAATTAATTTTGAGTGATGATAGCTTAATGTTAAAATCAATTAAGTATTGCAAAAATCAACACATTATAAATCGGATTCGAAATGGAGATCAAAGTGAAAGTTAAGCATTCAAGTCAAATCATTCGAGACGATAGCTTACATGGTTCCACGAGCTTGTTTATTCGGAGTCATCGTTGAATAGCACGGTATGATGATGTTTATGAATCATTAAGTCATAACCAATAATGATCACATAATCTTGGAGCAAGTCAAAAATTGAAATAATGATGGTCACATCTTATCAATACTGCTATAGTATAAATAATGAATGTCACATATTATATAATAAAAGAGATTGAAATAACACAATTAATTATAATCACGTCATCACTAGACACGATAATTTATCAAAACAAACTGGTTACAAATCACATTTTACAAGCACTGATCATATTTCAAATGCAGACGCAGAAGTGTAACACAATGCAATTAACCAACACTTGTCACGAATTAGATACAATTGGTTACAAGTCATTCTACACAGTCATAGATCAAGCATAAAGCATTCAATTCCAATTAGTGAGCAATGCGCATGAGTTACTAATGTTTCTTGCTTTTATTTGTGACAGCACATGGATGTTTGTTTCTTCTACAATCGCTGGTTAGCAAAATGTGGCAAGAACTTCAAGTTGAAAGCTACAACGATAGACTCGTGGTTTCAGATGAAGCTAAAAACATCTATTCTAAAATTCAAGATTCAAACTTACTGCTAACAAAGTCCAGCCTATTTGATGTCAATATAGGGGGAGACCTATTGTTGAGCAATCCTTGGGCTGATATGGACCTTGTGTTCATGCCAACTCCACGGATGAACAATGCATATTGGATGCTTGTTGCACTTGAATTCAGAAATCATACATTAGACATATTCAATTCTGCCTGTAAAACCTAATAATGCTCCAATGCTTGTATTGGGATTGAACCGTTCATAAAAATTCTCACTTACCTCATGAATGCTATTGGACTCTGGAAAAGAAAATATTGACTATCATGAAGTTGATTCGTGAACTTAATGATAATGGTTGATAGTAGTCTCCCACATCAATAGAATGGGTACATGTGTGACCTATTACCAATGTTGAAAACAAATAAATAAGTTTCATTAATAAACTGTTTGTGTTCTTTTTCAACCATGATTACGGTATCTTTGTAATACTCCAAACTTCACTTTACACACACTCGGCCAATATGATTCATGTATTACTTTCTATTTATATTGCCATTGCATTTGCATCGATAGTTTGAAATGGTTTTCTCATATAATGGTGTATTGGGTCATTGAAGTTTAAGATCTCTATATAGTGTTAATATTCGACCTCCCGACCAAAGTGGTGAATCTTACATTGAGCTACGGTAGAAATTTAGGTTAATCTAAATGTTGGATATTGATGTGATAAACGACAGTGACCTTAAAGGGGCGGAAGCATTATTGGTAAAGTTGCTTACTTTTATTTCGGTTAATCGTTTTGCCCTAAACCCCTAACTAAGTGTTTAATATATTTGGGGCATGAGGATGAAATGACATGATCACAATACGATAATATAAGGTTCATGTGACATTATAAATATTGAGGCGCAAATTGTTGAAGCTGGTTGAGAATTAGGCGCCAATCGGGTAAGGAATCGAATGAACGGTTAAGGAATTAACTCTTTTCAGGATCCTTTGGCAATTAAATTAGGTTGTAGGCACACTAAGATAGACCATATACACTTGTTTTTCTACTACAATGATTGGTGTAAAATCAAATTTTTACTACAAAGGACACCTCATGCTTGGTGACTTGTCATTTTAACATTCAATTCGTTTGACCATAAGGCATACATCACGTCTCCTAACCCTTTGGTACTTCATAGAGGATAGATATATATTATAAGCCAAAATGTATCCAAATAGAGGAAGAGAAAAGTCAAATATTGTTGGAAAAAGCCACCTCCTGCTTAACACATGTCATGCTTGGTTGCCTACAACATTTTCTTCATTTCTAAGAAAGAGTCACAATCCCAACCCCTTTTAAGACCCTATATATACCTCCTACTATGGTGTTTAACCTTTCAAGTTATCTCCAAGTCACCCCAATTAAAATAGAAGGCAAAGGAAACATAACAAAGCAGAAACAAGAAGCGGAAAATTGAACTTCTAAATAGGTGAGTTTAGCTCACGGTTTTGAAGGTTATTTTCAATGTTTTTGAAAGTGTTACAATCTCTTGAGCCCCTAAAACTGCTTGATATTTTTTTGGAGTTAGTGTTTAGGATGTTATTATGACAAAAAGAGGGAAAAATTGTTGGAGATATATTGAATAAAACAAGTGAGGACAGGAATTGCATAGTTGCTGGATTCTGCCTACTAAAATTTTGATTTGGGATAATACATAGGAGATAACTTGTAGCTATATATATGAATGTCTTTACATGAAATTTAGAAGGATAGAAAGGATTTCTAATAGCCTAGAATTTGATTGGTGGCATGCTAATACAATGGAAATTGAAAATGGTCAAAGGGAAATTGTGTGATTTGATGTTCGGTAAAAATGGACTAATTTTCAGGTTGTAAACATTCTACTTGTGGTAACTTAATAAAATATCTATCTTTAAATATATGTTATATAAGTGTGTTAAAAAGTTCAAAAATGAATGAATGTGATTGAGGGTGTGAAAATACGGATGAAACGGAGACATGGCAGCAACTAAAACCTAAAAACAGGTTCTGTCCATGCATGCTTAATGTAGTTTCAGACTTTACATGCTAATTAATTATCTCCTAGGCCTGAAAAATAGATTTTAAGGAATGTTAGGTTGTTGACAACAATTGGATGATGTTGACATTCATAATTGGACTCGAGAAATAGTGAGATTTATGGGACTAGTTTACAATATGATTGGTAACTTGAAATGATAATGTTATCTAAATCAGTGTGGCATGAATGGACATGGTACATGATTGTGTGTGTTAAGGTTATCAAATTGGAGATTGTGTTTAATATTAAATGGTAATATAGGTGGTTTTTTGACTTTAAGTGATAAAGGACATCGATCTATACTACGTGGTAGTACACACACAAGGACATAAAGGTAAGTAAAAATTCATTTGGAACTACGATGCAAGAACATAGTATTTGCGATATAGTAATGTTGAAATCGTTACATAACTTTGATAAGGACCTCATTGAGTATGTGGTTTAGGAATATTTTGATATCGGTTTCATCTTCATGCATGACATACGTCCATAGTTGAAAATCTAGTATGCACAACATGATTGTAAAATTGAGTTTTCTTCATAAAATATTTTATTGACCAC
>CAIGRL010164142.1:0-15987 GCA_903798325.1 Fraxinus xanthoxyloides | reverse complement strand
TATGCGGGATGTGGGATGCTACATCGTTTTGGTTCTAATATTACTTTATGGCCTATATCGTGGACGTCTTCTCATTGTCGGTTATGTTGTCTATCTGAATTGTTTCGTGCAGGGAAAATACAAAGTGTACAACCTTTGTTCAGAGAGGCTATATGACGCCTCACTGTTTGAGGGAAAGGTGCGTTTTTTGTTTTTTGTTCTACATTATTATTAATTTCTGAATGATCTTTTGCAATTTCACACATTCACTAGAGCTTGGGCTATAGGCAGCACTGGATAAATCTTCAAACGTCATCAATACCATCTCTAGTATGATGTTTAAAAATGATAGGGATGGGATCACTTTTATGCACTAGTTGATAAACATCATGTAACATCCTCCTCTGTACTTGGTACAGTTTGATACANCGGTTATGTTGTCTATCTGAATTGTTTCGTGCAGGGAAAATACAAAGTGTACAACCTTTGTTCAGAGAGGCTATATGACGCCTCACTGTTTGAGGGAAAGGTGCGTTTTTTGTTTTTTGTTCTACATTATTATTAATTTCTGAATGATCTTTTGCAATTTCACACATTCACTAGAGCTTGGGCTATAGGCAGCACTGGATAAATCTTCAAACGTCATCAATACCATCTCTAGTATGATGTTTAAAAATGATAGGGATGGGATCACTTTTATGCACTAGTTGATAAACATCATGTAACATCCTCCGCTGTACTTGGTACAGTTTGATACATATAATTTTTGTCCGAATTTCTTTTTCTAAAGTCGGAGAGATTTCATTCAACGTGACTTCTTTAGTTCATCTTCTTCATTTTCCATTTTTTGTTACATGACACTGATGGCCCCTTGCTGCTTTGCCTTTGCCACCGACAATAGAGTCTATGACTCTATGTTAACTTTGTGCTTTTACTTTATATTGGACCATACAGTATCTAGTTTTCTTTTCTTTTATACAGGTTGCATCTTTCCCATTTGATGACCACAACTGCCCTCCTATTCATCTTATAAAATTGTTTTGTCAAAGTGCCTACTCATGGTTGAAGGAGGACATTTTAAATGTGGTAGTTGTTCACTGTAAAGCTGGCAAGGCAAGGACAGGATTGATGATATGTAGTCTTCTTCTATTCTTAAAGGTGAGATTTGATTTCCAGCAACATCAAAATTATGGCAATCATCCATGGGAGAAAATTTGCTGCTATGATATGATTTATCAACCGCCGTTATTTTGCCTTACTGCAGTTTTTCCCCACAGCTGGGAAGTGCATTGACTATTATAACCAGAAAAGATGTGTAGATGGGAAGGGGCTTATTCTTCCAAGCCAGATTGTTAGTCAAATATTTCGTAGAAAATTGATTATGTATAAGGCCTGCATTATAAGTTGAGCTACTAATCTGTTTTTGTGCTTTTGTCAGAGGTATGTAAAATATTTTGACCAAATCTTGACTCAGTTCAATGGTGAAACGCCTCCAGGACGTAGGTACTCTTCTGATTATTCATTTCCCAAATGCAGCAGGCTATCTATGGAAAGGTACTAAAAACTGCATTGTGGCAGGTGCATGCTAAGAGGATTTCGGCTTCACAAGTGCCCGTATTGGGTTAGGCCTTCCCTCACTATATCGAATCATAATGGTAGGCTACAAGAATCTCTTTATCCTCGTTTCATGACATTGAAGGTCTTGTTTTTTGTAGGTTGATCTTCTGTTGGCATCTTTTATATGGGAATGCTTTCATAGTTCATCTATCCGATGCTCGGACTCTTTGAAATAGTCGGAGTACCCGTATCGGACACAATACGATACGGGTATGGGTATTGGTACGAGTATGGAATATACGTCGAATCTTCCAACTTTCAACTTTCAACTTTCAACTGGACATTTCGTCGTTTTTGTTTCTTCTTCTTTCTTTCTTTTTTCTTTTCCTTTTCTTCTTTCCCATTTTTGTTCTCTATAAACCTAGCGTCCCTGTCGAGAGGGAAGGCGACGGCACTAGATTTTCCCTTCTTTTTTTTCTTTCTTTTTTTTTCCATTTTCTTCTTTTTGTCCCTTCTTTCTCTCTGTATGTGTGGTTTAGGGTTTTGTTTGTATAAAATGAAAATGAGTTCCATATAGACTACTTAGTGCTCCACTAAGTCCAAATTGCAAGCAAGTCCCTCGTTTTCTATTTTATATAACATTTAGTAATTTTCAAAATTGAAAACTAAACTGCAAAATTCTATTATTCATCTTAACCCCTTATTCAATACTCATTTCTTTCTTTGTGAGTAATTGATTTTGGTCTCTTCAAAATGGTATCTTGGATTGGTAAAAAAAATTGAAGTTTGAAAGACGTACCCACATATCCGTGTCCAAGATTTTGACTCTTTTTAACTATGTCCCCGTATTCTACATTTTAACAAATAAAAAATCCGACACTTAGGTACGTACTTGTACCCGTACTCGAATCCTAGCATCATGGGTTCATCTTTATTTAAGATGTTCAAAACAGTATACTTTGTTCTTATTGCAGTCTTTTATTGTATTGCCTACTCAAGTTCTTGCACGACAACAAAATAACTGAATGCTCACAAATGTAAATGTTAAATTCATTTTGAAAGGCTACGTGATCAAGAATGTCAAAATCCAGTATTCTATGTTCTCATAATGGAATTGTAATGATAGAAATATCTGCCTTCTGAGAGGTCAGGTTATGATTAAGACACTCAATTGCAGCTGCCCAAGTAATTTATTTTTAGTTTTAGGTACACTCCTTTACAGAATGACAACTAGAAAAAAAGAGGAGAGACAGATTCATCAAAGAAGAAAAACTGGCTGACATTAACTTGCTATGCTTATTTTCTGCTTTTATGCATGTTCAAAACTCTCGTGTTGTTTAGTCCTACATGACTATATGTATCTACAGTTCACGAATAGCTTTACACAGTAAAATCTATTGTGTTTATTTGTTATTGTACAGGAGTTCTGTTTTCAACAAAAAAGCATCCAAAAACAAAGGATCTCATGGTAACTTCCTTGCTGAGAGTGTCTCTGACATATTAAAATCTCTTTTCTATATTCTTCCTTTTGGATGGGAAAAGAATTCCTTTTTTTCGCTTTTCTTATTTTGGGGACTCTGGCAGGTGAGCTAATCTAATAATAGTTCATTTTTGCAGCCAGAAGATTTTTGGATTCGTGCACCGAAGAAGGGAATTGTGGTTTTTGCTCTACCAGGGGAACCTGGTCTAACAGAATTGATGGGGGACTTCAAAATCCATTTTCACGATGGCCAAGGAGATTTTTACTGGTCCGTGAATGGTTATTCTTGATCTTATTACGGTTTTCTACATCTCAACACACTGAATATCTGTTGAAACAAGCGATATGACTGGTGATCACGTGTGGCCTGGCTTGTTTGTAAATGATTTGATCACGTTAGATATTCCCGTAGAATGTAGATATAACGATAGATAGATCAAATAGTGGCAAAGAAATGCGTCTAGTCTTTAATCACCATCGTCCTTCATTATATTACAAGAAGCCAGACTGTTTTGGCGTGTTCCATGTCTTGTTTGGAAACTTATCTTTCTTCTCTATTAGTAACTGTATTGATTTAACTTCTGACATAAACTCACATTATTTCCCTTCTCAGCTGGTTAAACACGACAATGATGGAAAATAGAATCATTTTAGAAGGTGCCGATCTAGATGGCTTTGATAAGGTAAATTAAGTTCCTTGGCCAAATGAATGTTGCTTCTGAGATTCTGCTTAACTTTCTGTGTCAATTCAAAATATACAAATCCAGTCCCTATTAACGTAACAGTTTTTCTTTTTCGAGTTTTTTAAGATTTCATTTTCAATTCCTTCTTTGTTTTGTTCTGCTCAGTTAATGGTTTAACAACTTTACTTTGCAGAGAAAGTTGCCATCCCCGGGGTTTCAGGTTGAAATCGTGATGATTGATTATGACGGTACCATTCCAGCACAGGTCAAATCTGATCAGGACGCCAAGAGTGCTGATGGAAGATCGAGAAATGCTCCTTCCTCGAGTAGTGAAAACAATGCTAATTCTGAACAGAGTAATGCCTCTGGGAAACAAAACAATCAAGATGATGTATTTTCTGATAGTGAAGGCGAGGAAAGCAGTTCTTCAAGAACCACCAGAGGTCACACGTCCTCCGCTGCAAAAACTGCAACATATAATGACTCTGGTAACTCAGTCGAGATAATGTCCGCCATGACAAATCAGACCGAACAGCTCTCTCTGGAAAACAAAGAACCCACAAGTTCACACTCTAATGCTTCCAATCAAGTTAAAATTGATGGGGTTGAGAGAACTTCTATTCCGAACCTGGATTCCAACGTTATCAAGTCTATTGCTGCAGATGCTTCTGTTTTTGGTTTTGGAGACGACGAAGATTACGAGAGTGAATAAATAATGTTTATGGTGTCAGTAGCACAAGTGAGAATGAAAAACAGAATACTGAAATTAATTCCTTTTTCTTTATTGCGTTCTTTATATGTGTTTCAGGATTTTGGATTTTTTATATTTGTGATAGTAAAGTTTCTTCGCTATTTTATCAAGTTAGTATGCAGATCTCTGATGGGTTTAATGTCTGAATGCATAAATATCGGCTGTTTCTGAGTTTGGCAATTGGCACTTGCTCATACTGTGAAAAGTGCTATAGTACTGAAGTTTGACTCGTTCTTGAGGGAAAATCCCGTAGTAGTATTTCTTAGTTATTGAGATGAGATATAGCTTAATTATATGTTTATTATGTTTGTTACATTGAACTCAATGCAAATTTGTGGAATTGGAAAAAATGAAGAAAAACGGACAAAAATGAAAGAAATTAAACGTTCAGAGATCAAAGTATAAATATCCAATATTTGATTCGGATCATAAAATGATGATTGAAGATCACATATGATCAATTGGACGTTGTTGGAGGTCAAATGAGTAAAATATAGTTGAAATATTTTCACAAATCAATTTTCAGTCGAAAAAGTTGTACTCCGAATTTTTAGCCTCAACTTGAGACCTATTTTTGGATAGCAAATATTCGAATTGGAAAAATTGTATTTCTTATAGAATTGCAGCCATTTTAGTTATCTTTGCAATGCATTTTGAATTAGCTCAATTGGATATCGAGAAAAAAAATTATGACCAAAATAACGAAAACTACTCACGGACAGTACCGCATGGTAGATACACTTGGCGCGTGCCCCGGGCAAGTTTTCTGCAACAAGCCAATTTCCTATTTTTTTATTCAAACTCTTATTGACGACAACTTTGAGAAGACTTCTTAACCTAAATTCAACCCTTATAAATAGAGAAAAAGGGCTACACATTGAAAACCCTTTATTGTCTCTTCATACACAATAATATCATCAAATTTATTCATAATAAGTGACTAATTACTATATTTTACTAGAGTATACAAGCTCTGACGAGGGATTGAAGCCAATTGCATCAAGATTTTGAAAAATTCAACCTTGGATTTGAAGATAAACATCTTTTGCATTCTATCATGAGCTAAGTTATATTTTTCTATTATTCTTCTTGTAATTTACTTAAAAGCATGTTGGGCTGTATCCTTTTTGTATTGGGTGAAAATGAATACTATTGTTATTTATTTCCAATTCAAGACTAATGGTTTAGCATTTCTTGTGTCTCTTGATTGATTTTGCATACTCATTGCATTATTTAATTATTTGACCATTATCTGCTTGTTGTAGTGTTGGAAAACTTACAATAAATTTAGAACGCGACAAAATTAACATATGTGCAATAGATATTATGAATAGTATTTATCATGTGTGCAATCATATAGATTATCTAAACTTTAATGCATTCAAATCATTCGATATCAAGCTATGAATAGATTCGGGTCATGATTACGATAGATTTAATTTGTCTTGAAAGATAAAATTATATATCATAACCTTATCGGTTGTCAGAAATCATGAATATGATTAAACTACATAATCAATAATTGAATAAGCTGATTCGAAATCCAATATAATCATCTATAATTTGATAAAAAAAAATAAAAAAAAAAAGTCCTAATTTTACAGCTTTATTAGTTAATTTAGATTGATCACAAAATCAAACTCTCTTTTGTTTTACGAAATTCAAATTACATAGAAAATTAGTAAATCTGAATTGAATTTACTGTATGCGGGACGGTATTCTCAATTCACTAATTCTATTACTTGTTTACAATCACGTACGCTTGCGGGTTTCGCACGAAAAAGAATTTGTGCCACTGTTGGGGAATAAAATATTTAATTTGAGTTTATTAGTTTATATATGATTCGATTGTTTTTTATTTTATTTTATTTTTTGTTAAATTTGACTACGCACCATGATCTCTCTCATGTTGGTATTCTTTCATGTACTATTCAACAACATATGCAGGATTCTGATGATGGCAAATTAGTAAATTTTTTTACAACAAATAATCTCAATATGGATAATGAGGGTATGCTTGTAGAAGACATAAATTTTGAGATTTGTAATGTGATGCATTATACTGAGCAATGCTTGTATATATGCACTAATTCCTTTATGTCCAAACTTTTGAGGTTTAAAAAATATTTGAGATGTCGAAAATAATCAATTGACAAATTACGATGAAAGCTATATGTCTGAAGGCGAATACGCATCTATACTCCCAAATTATGACATCATTCTAAAGGGAGTTGGTCCCAACTCCTTTATTGAATGAAGAGATACCTACAAACTATTATAATGAACTTGTCATGTTAGGTGAAAGCAAAATACGTCATGTAGATTCCATATTTTGAGATGAATTTGAAAGGTGGTGATATATTTCAGTTGAAAATGTTGATAGTAAAGAATTGTCATTGCACGTGGATTTAGATTGTGAGTCAATCATTCAACCCGAGAATGTATTAATTATTGAAGCAGAGTATAAAGAGGATGAAATATTAATTACATATGTACCAAGCGAAGAAGTGACAATCAATGAAGATGAAATTAATACACATTATTTCGACTTCATCGATTGCCTAATAATTGAATTTTTGATTAAGCCTAAAGAAGAGGAAGAAGTCTATATAGTTGAGTCCGAGTCGGATGGAATAGGCAAGCCATATCACCTTGGAGGAGGCAATTTCAAAATTTGGGGAATCAACGAAGAGTAAAGTCAAAAAAAGTAAATTGAGTAAGACATCAAAAACTTTCTTCAACATTCCATGATGCAGATTGCTAAAGTCGAGTTAAAAATTATAAATAAAACTCTTATTGGGAGACAACCTAATTTTCTTTCCCTTTTATTTAATTTTTTCTTTAGATTTAGGATAAGTTCAATTTTGCTTTTATAGGTATCATCATACATGCCTTGTTTCCCTTTAGGCTCGTGAATTTATTGTTGGTCTATAAGACTGTGGGTTAAGTAATACTTGCTCTAGGTTATTTGATATCTAATATTTGATTTTTCAGTAACACGATATCACAGAACACTCAAACCAACATTGATCAAGGGGACAACGTGATGAAGAGGACCTATCGGCTCTTGCACTCCATGCCACAACACTTGCCACCTCCTAATAAATTGGGGAGTATTTTCTTTCTTTTCTTCCCCGTCCCTATATGTACCTATTTATGTTTTAAAACATTGAGGACGATGTCTATTTTAAATTTGGTGGTGAAAAAATATTGAGTTTTTGCTTTTGTGTGTGTTATTGCATGTGCTTTATCATGGGAAAAATACAAGAATGTTGAGAAATTTGAAAAAAAATTCGAAAAAAAATATTTTCTAGTTTTATTTGTGTGCTTATGCATGTTTGATAAATTTGCCCACTATGATGCATATATATGGAACTATGTGTTAAACTATAAATTGTGGAAAATTTACATGTTATGGTTGATATATGCTTATTCACCCGCACAAGATTTATGTTTTGCATTATGAAGAAATAGTTTCATTCAAAATTCGAATATATTGAAAACAAAATTAATTAGCGGACCTTAGATACTAAATTCAAATAACCACTAAATTATACACCCATAAACCAATTCTAGGATAGCTTGAAGGTAATTGAGTTGTTGTAGGGAGACATTGAGATGAATGTGAATTTCATGTGCGCTGAATTTTGTGTGAATTGTCTAATGCCTATAAGATGAAAAATAGGAAAAAAATCTAAGTTAAAAGTTGATTTTTTTAGAATGAGTATCTAATAAGGAATATTACATTAATCATTGCATGAAAACAAAAAAAAAATGAAAAAATATTGTATCATTGTAAAACTTATATTCGTAGCATTTATGACTCAAACGATTAAGCATGCAAGGGTATCTAAAATTTGGTGTGCTATAGTCACCAGACATGGAAGTTATTGGCCAAACGTTTGCTACAAAGGTCATTCAAAAAGTTTAACCGAGAGAAGTCTGCACATAACATGAAAAAATGGAAAAGAAAAAAAAATTATTACATATCTTGACCAAGCCCAAAACACTTATTTGAGATAATTTAAACATTTGACAATGAATTATTAACTTAATTGATTCTTGGAGGTTGAAACATTCAAAAATAAGGAGAATCCTTATTTGTTGATGTGTTAAACTACAATTAGTAGGATATAACCAAAATAGAGATGGTGAGAATGAGTATATAAATTCATCCTTAAATCACATGTTTGGGGTATGAATCTCACAAGAGGAGAAATAATAAATTTGACTATTGGAGGTCAGGATTTGAATCACTTTATAAATTTATGATACTTGACATGAATTTTCACGCACATTGATTTTGCATTGGATAAGTATAAATTAATTTTAACATTGTGATTTTGTAGCAATTCATAATTTAAATACATATATTCCAATTTTTAGACCAAAGGCAAATTATATAACCATGCGTGTTTAAATTTTTTGTTTAAGTTATATTATAGTATTGTTTGAGGACAAACAAATATTCAAATTTGTGGATGTTTGACAAGCGTATTTTGTACACTTCTCTAGGCCATTGAGTATTTGTCAATGATTTAGATGAATTATAACTCAATTATGTGTTACTTATGTTTGTTAGGTTAAATTCAATGCAAATTCGTGAAATTGGAAGAAATGAAGAAAAAACGACAAAAACGAAAGCAATACAACGTTTGGGGGCCAAAGTATAAACATCCAATAGTAGATTCGGATCATAAATTGACGATTGAGGATCACATATGATCAACTGGATGCAGTTGGAGGTCAAAGGAGTGAGATATAGGAGAAATATTTTCATAAATCAATTTCAAATTGTATAAGTTATACTCCGAATTTTTAACCTCAAGTTGAGACCCATTTTTCGGATGGCAAATGTTCGAATTGGAACAAATGTATTTTTAAGTAATTGTAGCTCTTTGAGTTATCTTCGCAATGAACTTCTCAATCAGATATCGAGAGAAAAAGTTATAACCAAAATACTAAAGGTTACTCAGGGACAATACTGAGCTGTAGCTATACCTGCACGCTCCATGGTCAAATTTTCTGTTGACAAGCCCATTTCCTTTTTTTGATTTAAACTCTTATTGGTAACAACCTTGAGACGTTTTCTTGACCTATATTCAACCCTTATACATAGATAACAAGGACCACACATTGAAAACCCTCTCTTACATTTTCATTCACAATAATACCATCAAATTCAACAAGAATAAATGGCTAATTCCTATATTTTGAGAGATGAGATCAAACCCTAATAAGGAATTGAAGTCAATGATATCAAGATTTTGAAGAATTCAACCTTGAACTTGAAAATAAACATCTTTTGCATTCTATCATGATTCAAATTATATTTTTCTATTTTTCTTCTTCTAATTTACTTAAAAGCATGTTAGGCTTGATCCGTTTTTGTATTGGATGAAGATGAACCTTATTGTTATTTATTTCTAATTCAAGACTAGTAGTTTAACATTTCTTATTTTTCTTGATTAATTTTGCATATTCATTGCATTATTTAATTGTTTGGTCACCAATTAGATAATTAGTTGTTTGTTCTAGCATTGGGAGATTGTAATAAGTTTAGAACGTGACAAAATTTAACATATGTGTAATAGATATTAGGAATAACATTTATCACGTGTGCAATCATATAGATAATTTAAACTTTGATGCATTCCAGTCATTCGAATTTTGGCTAAGAATAGATTCAGGTCATGATTAAGATAGACTTAATTTGTTTTGAAAAAGTAAATTATATATCATAACTTTATAGATTGTTAGAACGCATGAATATGGTTAACTACATAATCAATAATTGAAATAGATAGCAATTGGCGGATTCGAAATCCAATACAATCATCCATAATTTGATAAAAATCCTAATTTTACAAATTTATTGGATTAATTTAGAATACTCACAAAATCAAACTTTCTTTTGTTTGATGTAATTCGAATTCCATAGAAAACTAGTAAATTTGAATTGAATTTATTTCATGTGGAACGATACTCTCAATTCACTAATTTTATTACTCGTTGACAATCCCGTACACATGTAGATTTCACACGAACAGAATCCGTTCTAACCTCGTACAGTTTCTAACCAAATGGAAAAAGTCCCTGGTATCATTTCGACCGTAATTTCTACTTGTTTAAATCAGATTAAAACCAAAGTTTGGAGATCCCCTGGTCTCTCTAAGGAAACAATTGAAAAAAAAAATTGAGGGTAAGTTAGGCTGCACATTCCCTGCAGGACTTCGTTAGATTCTTGTTCTCCTCGTTCAATAAATTGCAGAAATCGAGCTGGATTTTCAATTCATCTGCATCTGAAAAATTGGTCTAATGCCTCCAAAATCTCAAGACTGCACCTATCTCTGTAGATTTTAAAGGGTCAATTTTTACTAATATTTCTGTCCCATATCTTCTGTAGAAAACCTGACTAGTGAGTGTATATGTACATTAGGCACCGTATCTTATAGGCTAGTTGTGATGGTAAGTTCTATCCGTATCAGATCTCATGATCTCACCTAACCTAAGTGATCGAATAGAGATCAGAGAATAATGGATAAATATTCCAACTTGTATGCAATCCTATGCATGCACTGAATCTCTAAACCGTATCTATATTGGGTGACATGCCACTGCTATTATATTCTCTTTTTCTTACTTCACCTTTCCCTTCAGAATTGGACGAGGATTCCACATCTTGGAATTGGATTCGGGAACAATAAAAATACTTTCTTTTGCCAATGTTTGCAATATTAATGTTATTCAAAACTGCTATGAGATTGGTAGTTTATATTTTATTGCTACATTTTGGAATAAATGGAAGGACGGTGTCAAGAACTCTATGAAAAACTTGGATATTTCTCTCCAGAAAGTCTAATTGTTATCAAAATATTAATTCAAGAACTATATTATGTCTTTTACATACTCTCTATCCCTCCAAAACCATGCCGACAAACTTAATTTCCTGAAAATTTCCCGTCATTTATAGGTTAAAGCTTATCGAGTTAGAATGAAATGGTAGACCAAAAGTAACATGATCTGTTACTTCAGTTGATGCTTATAATAGTTTTGGGTGCATGTCCACACCGACGGCAACATCAGAAACAAATGACAATTTACTATATGATGGTGTCTTAACTGAGATGAGACTGAACCAGTAAACAAACCAAAGATTCCTTTCACAAACCTTAGTTGGTTGGAAGTATATATTATTAAAAGACCAGTTCAAAGTCAATCACAGTGTACCAAAATCCCAGAGTCCAAAAGTCGCATGTAGCTTAGGAAATTAGTATGTGACTCTCTCAATTGCTAGCCAGCAAAAAGGAGGGACACTAAAACCATTATACATACACGCAAACATGCACGGTCAGATCTTCCGTGACAATTCCTGCAGGTATGCTTTGATAATATATGAGAAATTTCATGAAATCGTGCTTGCAATATCATGTAACAAATATAACAAAATATATAGCAAGAAAATGGCAGAAATTCAGTAGGTCATTTGCCATAAAATGCAGTTGATCATATGCAACATTCAACAATGCTGAACAAAAAACTAGGTTTTCATTCGTATTACCTTTTTTGTGAGAAGAAACAAGCATTTTGCTTAATGAAAAACAAGAAAAAATCAAGCTGGTTCACAGTTTCTATAATGGTGCCGAAATTATACACTACCATGTTTAAATCAACTGATGCGTGTAATTTCTAGCAATCCTATACTTTTAGTGTTCAATATCTAAACTACTATTCTTCCTGTACAGAAAAATTCACATAACTTGCATAGGGCATGCAATACAATCAAGCTATTCAAAAGGCCAAAGACGCAATCTTCGTGTATATGTCATGGAAAAAGGACCGTTCAAACAAAAGGTGAGGGGCAGGTTACAGGTAACAAATGACACCACAGGAAAGTAGCCCAAGATACAACAATAGAAGCACAAACAGAAATTGCAACAATGCTATGGTTCGATAAAAACAAGAATGAAAAACTTGACAATGAATTATCCTTTCTAACTCTCATTAAGTTCATCTATAAGCTATCATTTGAACTACCATTACCATTTGATAACCTCCGAAAAGCACATGCTACAAAAGTCCTTCCAGCAAAGAGGCTAAATCTTGACTTATTTGAGGATCGAGTTCCATTACTAGTTGATGGAATAGCGGCATCAGCTGCAGAAACATTTCCACTTCCACCAATTATAGTTCCACCCACGATTGGAGGGAATTCCACTCTATCATCCTGTGCTCCTTCATCGCTGACACTCACGTCCATGGCCTCTGGTTCAATCTCATCTGCGTCCAAATTCACAGCCAATGACATCCTCCTTGCCCTCAACCAATCCGCAACTTCACTAGTTACTCCCCTGCACTTCTTTACCTTTATCTTCACCAAATTGGGGCACCCAGAAGCGAATGCCCCAATCCCTAAATCTGTCACGCGACACCCCTTTATACAAAGCTTCTTCAATGCCATACATTTTTCCGCAATACATAAAATCTCAGGATCCCCAATTGTTTCACTCCCACAAAGTGCCAACCTCTCCAACTTCTGACAATTTGTGGCTATTGCCATCAAACTCACAGAACTCGGGTTTACCCCAATAAGAACCAATTCCACGAGATTCACACTATTCTTCGCTATAGCAATCAACCCCTCGTCACCTATCCTATTCGTCCTCCACCCATCAATATGGAGCTTCCTCAAAAGCTTGCAATTCTCAGCTATTGCACAAATCCCCTCATTTGAGCAATCCGGAGCTTTCACCAAGTGAAAGATCTCCAAGTCTGGGCTCTTCGATATTGCCATTAGCCCAATATCACTCACCTGCAGCCTCTCCAAATGAATCTCTGTTAAACAATTTTTTCCCCCTGCAATAGTCTCCAACAACCTATCCCAGTCCCCCGAACACCTGAGAATCTTCAAAGACTTCAAGTTTTTGGAGCCAATAATCATGGGCCCAAAACATTGTCCGCTATAAAGCTCCTTAAGAGTAATTGACTTGAGCGAGGAAGCCGCGGCCCCAGGGCCAATCGGCTCAGCTGCAAAGCCATCATTGATGCCCCGTAAACGCTTAACGGAAAGTTCTTCCAAGGATGAACAATTGTTTAAAAGAGCATTCATGCCTTTAGCACCAAATAAACATGATCCACAGGAGAATTTGCGGAGAGATTTGCAATTCTTACCCAAAGCATACATTCCTTGATCTGAGATTTCGCGACAGCCACGGAGCTTGAGGCGGGTGAGATTCTGGCACCGCGTAGAGATCAACGTCAAAGCTTCGTCATTTACACTAACGGATTTGCGGTCACAGCGGAGCGCTAGCTTTGTGATAGAATCGAACCGCGTGAAGATGGAAGGGAGGTGCACGTTGACCTCTGCGGTGGCGTTAAGAGCCAGGCGGTGGCGGCTCTGACCCTCCACGACGAACCATTGACGACAGACCAAAGAACACTGCTTCCTGTCGCGGGAGCTTAAAGATTGAAAGATTAAAGCTAAGCATTCATCAGGTATCTCAGAAATATAATCTTCTTGTTGATTTACAAAAATATCCTCCGGAAACTGCGAGTTTAGATTCAAATCATTGACGGTGTAGCGGTGGTGGTGGAGGGAAAGGCTTGGATTACGCAGATGCGTTGAATTGCCAGGAGAATAACCCTGGCCAGTGGACGGTGATTGGCCCATGAATAGCGATTAGTAAACACGCGCCTCCGTACGAAATCCAGAAAATGGTGGTGGGTGAAGGATGAATTTTAGATCTAGTCTAGGTTTATGGCTTTTATTAAAGAAACGAGGTTGAAAATTTGACCCGTCAAAAGGAGGTGACGAGGCTGCAGGGTACACGCCACGACCAAATACCAGAGAAAATTGTTGATTTTACCAGAAAATGGTTTCCGAATTGGGAAATTACGACCATTTCAATTATTTTGAAATATTTCACCCTTATTTGAATTTTCCATTATTTCCCCTGTTTAGTCGGTGTATTTATGATGTGTTCGATAGAGATTAAAATTTATTGTTGATTTTTATTAGACGAGTGAATCTAATAACAACTATATTTTCAATTTTATTTAGATTTTAAGCATCACTGAACACGTCTTTAATATTTTCTACATTTTTCTTCAGCAAAATTAAATTAATAACTATGGAAGCAGTCAACTTTGGATTGTTCAAAATATTTAGCCCGGTTTGGCACCAATTCCCATCTCATTCTCATTTTTTTCTCTTTTTTCATTTCAACTACACATTCTCCCAATAAAATAATATTACACACAAATCTAAGATTTTTCATAATTTTTCCGTCACATATTCTCTCATCAATCACTATTCCAAAAATTTTATTATCCAAAAAATGGGTGTGAAACACCCTTATATACAATGTGGAAGCACTATCTTTAAAATACAATATAAATTTGTTTCAAGATAAACGTGAAAATGTAACGTGTATCTTCTATAATCGTCTCGTAAAGATAGACTTGCTTCATTTTTTTTGTTTGTTTCAAATTATGTCACTTTTCTTATTAAGGGTGTGTTTGAACCACATTATTTGAAAAATGTATTCTGGAATAGTAGATTGATGGAAAATGTATGGTTGAAAATGAAAGAAAAAATATTGATGTGATGGAAAATATTACTTTATTGAATAATGTGTGATTGAAAATGAATAGAAGAATGAGAATGAAAAGTTTAATGTGTACCAAACACGGCCTAAAAATATAATTAGTTTTTAGTTTTTTAATATGTCTCTATTTAATTTGTATGGTTATCAATAAATATACATTACTTATTTTTTAAATTATTATTATTTAATATCGGGGTATATTAGAAAAAAATAGGAATGAAAAAATTATATTTCCGACTATATTAGTTATATTTTCTTAATACGTGTGAAAATGAAAACAAACATAATTATATGAGACGAATAACATTTCAATTATGTTACTCGTACAATATATTTTTACAATTTTTGTTGACAATCATACTTGACAACATCACATTCATCAATTTCAAAAATTGTTTTTAAAAGTAATAGTCCATATTTTGACAACATCAATGTTGTCATTCATCATGGTCAATCACAATTGTACAAATAGATTAATTCATAACATTTTATGTTTTTTAAAATGAATTATTGATAAGTAAATAGTACTTTTATATTTTTAAATTGTGTAAATAGAAAGTGATCGAGCATTTATAAATATGATCCAAACATGGACTTGGTTTTTTAGGAAGACGAACTCGAAATTCTACATCAATAATTTTATTTATACAATCGAGATTGACAACCTCTCACATGTGTGTGGGATCCACATGTTTAAAAAAATTAAAAAGTGAACCCTGTGTGAGAGGTTGTCAAACGAGGTTGTACACATAGCATAACTCATTCGACATACATGCATCTGATATTTTTATTTTCCTTTAAATTGTCTGGAAGAATATTCTAGAAATAACTAATTTTGGCCGATGACATGAATGTCGGAACATGTGAATTATTACTTTTATTTCCATGCCTCAATAACGTGCAGCCTTTCCAATATTTTTTTTTTTTTTT
>CAIGRL010164097.1:0-13168 GCA_903798325.1 Fraxinus xanthoxyloides | reverse complement strand
GATTTTTCTTTAGGCTCAGTCACCATGATAGGATCCAATCTCCTCCTCACTAAAGGCATCATCAATCACAACAGTAATGGACTCCATCACAACTTGTGTACGAGAATTGTACACACGTTAGGAGGAGCCTTTTGAATCTAGGTGAAAGGCCGTCTTCTGTTCTATAGTTCATTATCCCTCCCTGGTGGGTCATCACCTCTAGTAATTGGTATATGATCATGAGAATTAGGTATGACAACCTGAATCTATAACATAGTTTTCCTAAATATCCTAATTATCTTCAATATGTTCTTCCAGATTCTAAATCTCAGACTTTTGTGAATAAGAAGAGAAGTCATCAATATCATCAATTTTAACATTAATAAACTTAATGATTGTTTGAGACTGCATGCTATAGACCCTATAAGCTCGACTATTTTATGAATAACCAATGAATACTCCATCATCATTCTTAGGATCAAACTTACCTAAGTTTTCTCTGTCATTCAATACACAACACTTGCTACTAAACGTATGGAAATACTTGTGATTTAGTTTCCTTCCTTTTCAGATTTCATAAGGGGTTTGTGAGGTAACAGTTCTCAAAGATACATGGTTTATGATGTAGCAAATAGTATTTACAGCTTTAGCCTTCAATTTAACAGGAAGCTTCATACTGTTCAACATCACTCTAGTAATCTCTTATAATGACCTATTCTCCTTTCTACCACATCATTTTGTTCAGGGACTTTAGGGGTTGAAAACTTATGGAAAATGTCATATCTTCATATAAATTTGAGAAACTAGCATTTTCAAATTTCTTTCCTCGATGACTTCTAATCCATACAATTTAAGTCCCTTCAAAATGATTTTCAGTGGTAAGATTTTTATACAAAAATGTGAATCTCTCAAAGACATCAAACTTTTCTCTTAAGAAATCTACCCAAGTGAACTTAGAGAAGTCATCTACACATACTTAAATATACCTTTTACCATTGAGACTTTTTAGTCTGAATTGGTCACATCAAGTCCATGTGTAACAATTCAAGATTGTGAGAGATGTAAGAAACAGATCTTGTTTATGTGTATTTCTAGTTCATTTACATTTTTTTATATGAACCATACACACCTTTAGGTTTTTTAGTGAGCTTAGGAACTTATCTTATTGCATTAAGTCTGACCAAGTCTTCATAACATCATGCAAGATACAACTACTATCATTTTTTATGACTTTGAATGATTTTTTTATGAACATGACCAAAAGATCACCATTACAGAGTTGGCCTACACTAGTTAGGTTTGCTTTTAAGTCAACAACAAATAAAATATCATCTAAGATAGGGAGTTCATCAATCACAATGGTACCAATACCTTCAATTTTACTTTGAGTCGCATCCCCAAAAGTAACTAGACCACCTGCATGACTTTTGTAGTTGGTTAGAATGGAATGATTACAAGTCATGTGTCTAGAGCAGCCACTGTTAAAATACTAAAAGTTGCGCACAATAGATTTATATGCTATATTGACAACATAGCAACTAAGATCACTCTTTCTTACGCAGACTTTGCCGTATTCTAGTATTATGATTGCATTGAATTGTTAAAGATTTCTTCTTCTATTGTGGTTGAGGTTTTGAATCCCTTCCTTTTTATTGTTCTTCAAGAATTTTTTGAACTGCTAATGACCATGTCCATATGTTCACCTGTTTCATTTTCCTTATCCTCAATCTCTTTTTCAACATTTTTAGCTTAAAGGCAACTCCAGATCCCTTTTCTTTATTTCTTTTGTGGAGATATAGTGCATATGTCATCAATGAACCCACCAGCTCTTTTATCATTATGGTTTCAATTTTTTTTGCTTTCTTCTATAACAGTTACCTTGAATTGAAATCGATCAGGTAGAGATCTAAGGATCTTCTTCAGTGTCTTGCTCCCTGGGTACTTCTTACCCAAAGTATATGTGGAGTTGGTGAGGTTACCAAAGCATAGAAGTCTTTGAACTGTTCATCTTCTTACATTGTCAGTTGTTTGAAATCTAAGGTGAGCGTTTTAAGTTTGGATGATTTCACAGTGAATGAACTTATAGTATATCCCAAGTTTCCTTAGACACCTTACATGTAGAGATCAAATGAAATTTGTTAGAATCCACAAATGAAAAAAAAAAAAGTTAGCATTTAAGGCTTTTGAATTCCAACTAGAATTATTAAAATTTGTAGTAACACACTCTTCAGCCTTTTTCTCTCTCTTTCTCATTTTCAATCACAGTGGATTTATATTCATACATGAAAGAGTGCTGCCTTTTCATCAAGGAATTGAACATAAACATGCATCATAATTTTCGAATAGGACTAATTAGTCCCATCTAGGACGGAGGTCTAAATGGTGCTCATCCACATCTAAGTATTTTTTTTTTTTGGATCACACATTTAAAAGTGAAGTCGCTCTGATACTAACTGTAAATTCTAAAATTCGGGTAAATTTTAATTTACAGTTGTAATTCGAATGGTAGGCTGTCGAAAATCATTACAATTAGTTTCTAACGATTCTGACTACAATGTATAGGTTGATACTATACTTGAGCATTTTTAACTATGTACAGATTAAAGACACGAACACCAGATATAACAAGGTATATCTCGAAGGGAAACATAGACAGACCATGCCACGAGTCAAACAATCCAATATTTAATTGAACAAAGATATAATAGTATCCATTTTTGTAATTTGCGAAATTGACAAATGAACAATCAAAAGAATTACAATAACTCCCTTTCTATATTTTTCTTTTGACTTGTTGATGAAGTGAAATCAAATCCACCGATCTGACTTTATCACCACTTCCGTATTGTGCTCAATTGCAATCACCACTTGGATTAATAATCATCATTCTTAACTTGACGCCAAGTAGCTTGACCAATATACATGATTGAACATTGAGCACAAGTTGTTTTGTTTTCTTCAATGTTGGCTTTGAAAAAGATTCAATGAAATATCAAATCCGTATGAACTTGCTTGAAACGACAGAGCTGCATGCCACTACGTCACACATGGGAATTAGTTTTTTCAAAGTTTAATTCCATTACTGTTTAATTACTTTACTAATAGGTAAAGCAATTATTAAATATAAGAATTAATTCTATCTAAATAGTAGTCATTAAACACGGTAAGAATATAAGATTTTCTTGATTACTAAAATAAGGAAAGACGTGTTAATTTAATTTGATCTAAACTAAATTCACATATTTAACTAATCTAAAAATATCTAAGATAGAAAAGAATCTATTTTGCACTAACAAGAAATCATATAGAATACAATAAAGACGCAGTCCACAAATTTTGGTCGAAATGATATGACCTCTAACATTTACTCACGCTTTTAACTTCCAAAGTATGACTATTAAAAATCGCTAGTGTATTAAGAAAGCCATTAAATAAAGTTTACAAAAGTATATCATCAACAAAGATAAAAGTCAATAAATAAAATTTGTTTATAAGAAATATGTGGTTAAAAAGTAAGTAAAAGTTGTGGATTCAATAATTAAAATAGAGTTTAACAACCTTGCACATGCTAGATAGTTTAAAATCAAATTTTACTTCCGATCCCCATAAAATTTATTGAAGAATATTGCACTCAACCCACTTTATTTTGCCCCAATAGGTAATTTGTAATCACTCTCAGATATGAGTAGTATCATTCTCAATCTACATTACATTAAATAAATACACTTTAGCTAACTCAATAATCCGACATCTCTATCGCCTCTTTTGCATATACCAAGTCCAAATTTTGTATCCAGCATATTGAATTTTAGGCAACAATATACAGTAAGCAATAAAAAAAGTCATTGAATCGATGCAGTTAATTTGACTTGACTGCTTAAAAAAAATGTTTTATTCTCCAGTGGATGCTGAAATACTTGCACTACTGGCGGAGATATCTCTTCATATGAATATGGTTCCAACCCACCACCTTGCCTCTTTTGCTATTTATTCCAAGTCTGTTTTGCAATGGTTTCTCTCCCCACATAGGACAGACAAGTAACAAAATAAAACAGTTAAAACTAACAACTATTCCTAGAAATAAATATTTACCTTGAAACACCCCACTTTACACGGCCTATCTCACGTTGCTGTTGCTCTCTTTTTCATATTGCTTTTCAATCTCACTGCTGCATTTACGGAAGACAACTCAATCCACAAATTTCTCCTCATTTTGATTCATATATTGTAAGGAAGGATGGTTAGTATAAAATAAATAAGTTAATAGTTGTCATTATAATCTTTTGATTGTTTTGATCAAATGTTGTTTTTATTTCCCTAATAAATTTTAACATTCTTTAAATGCTTTCTATACTTCTGCATATGGCATTTGTAATTCACAAAAATATTACAGATTGGAGATAATAGGATACCTTGGATTTTTGGAGTGGAATCAGAATAGCATTTTCGTGTCCGTTAGCCAATTTTGATGATTTGGATAGCCAGTTCAAGTCTTACTTATCAACGATGATGTAAGGATTTCTCGTTCTGCATGTCCAGATTCTAAACCTGCAATATTCAAGTCTGAGAAGATGATCCTTGAAGGCTCCCTCAGATTTAAAGGGCCTATGTCCGAGGAAAATGTTCATAAAGAGTTTGGAAGAAAGCGAAATCTGGCTGCATTAAAGGTGCAGAAGACATATAAGAGTTTTAGAACTCGAAGACAACTAGCAGATTGTGCAGTCTTAGTCGAGCAGAGATGGTAAGCTTTAACAGCCTGGCCCGATTGCCTTTTCCTTTAATATAGATTTTGAATATTTTTCTGTGATATTCAGGTGGAAGCTCTTAGATTTTGCAGAGCTCAAACGTAGTTCTGTATCTTTCTTTGAAATTGAGAAACCCGAAACAGCTATTTCACGTTGGTCAAGAGCAAGAACCAGAGCTGCTAAGGTAGAAACTGTGGTATATTTATGAGAGCATTATGTTGAATTACCCAAGATTTAAGTCTCAGTCATATATTAACAGGTGGGGAAAGGTTTGTCCAAGGATGATAAGGCACGTAAACTTGCTTTGCAGCATTGGCTCGAGGCTGTAAGTTGAACTTCTAGAGCTTTTCAAACAATGATACATTCTACGAGCCCTTGTTGACATTTTTCTTCTTATTTTTGTGTAGATTGATCCTCGACACCGCTATGGCCACAACCTGCAATTTTATTATGTCAATTGGCTCCAATGTCACAGTAAACAGCCTTTCTTTTACTGGTAATATTTATTTGAACCAGAAAACTACTAAAGGATATTAACTTCTCTTACATTATTAAAGATCACTTAGAGCACACAGTTTTTGATTTTCAGGTTGGACATTGGAGAAGGTAAAGAAGTAAATCTCGAGAGATGTCCTCGATCGAAGCTTCACCGTCAATGCATCAAGTATCTTGGTCCGGTAAGCTGATTTCCCTCATATTGGTGTCCTTAAATTTGGGATTGTGACCTTAAAATATCTTAGATTCATGTCACAGTTTTGTAGGAATTTGAATCTTATTTATTTGCGTCTAGGAACACAAATTCACAATGAAGAAGAAATGTCTAAGTGAATTGACCAAATTACTTATAAATGTGTCTGCAGACAGAGAGGAAGATCTATGAAGTTGTCATAGAGGACGGCAAGCTTATCTATGCACAGAGTGGGAAATTTCTCAATACAAGTGAAGGACCGGAAGACGTTAAGTGGATCTTTGTACTGAGTGTGTCCAAAACTTTATATGTTGGGCAGAAGAAAAAGGGAACATTTCAACATTCAAGTTTCTTGGCTGGTGGTGCCACTTTGTCTGCTGGAAGATTAGTAGTCGAAGAAGGTGTTCTTAAGGTACAAGTACAATCAATTTTTTTGAGCTAACATTTTCGAATTGATTGTTTCAGACTGATGATGTATGAACCTAATAGGCGGTTTGGCCTCACAGTGGGCACTATCTCCCAACAGAAGAAAATTTTGAGGAATTCATGTCGTTTCTTATGCAGCACAATGTCAATCTGAGCGTTGTCCAAGTAAGATGATGCACCTTGCTTGCGAATTATCCAAAGTTGAGTTACTGGTAAAAAATCATTTACTTTCTGGTGTTCAGAAAGCATCAAATAATGAAGAGGAAGATAGTGCCGTTCGCCTTCGTAATAGCATATCAGCACCAGATTTCAGTCAAGCTGCCAGTGAAGGCAGCAACGCGAAAGAGGAAGACGGAGAGATAACTGATTCAAGCAAAAAATATTCCAAGGATGCTGAAAATGTAAATCCACACATATCAAGATGGTCCCGGAAATTACAATCAAAAATTGCCATTCTTCAAATTCCCAGGAGGGAAGACGGGTATGAGTTGTTCAAGACACCACACCAAGGGCCTAACTACGAGAACATTCAACCTTTCGATGGTGACTCAGATGGATACGAAACACCAGAGGAATTTTTATCAGATTCAGAATTTACTGTCTCCAAGCAAAACTTATTTGATGATGACGAAAATGAAGAAGAGTATGAAGAATCCATACCCAACGAAAAGATTATCAAAAGAATAAACTCGCATAAAGGAATGAGATCGTATCAGTTGGGGAATCAACTTTCTTGCAGATGGACAACTGGAGCTGGTCCTCGAATAGGATGTGTGAGAGATTATCCTTCGGAGCTCCAATTCCTTGTTCTAGAGGAGGTACATTTATCTCCTAGAAAACCATTTTCATCTCCTTGTAAAACCACAAGATCACTTCCGAGGATTCCTCCTCCTAGTCCTACAAGATTATGTACATAAATTGACAATTCAGTATGAATATATTAGATGGATAACTGGAGAAAAAAATCAGACAGAGTTGTTAATGTGTTAATGGAAATTGACTTTTTCTAATTTTTATTTTTCGACTAGGAAAAATTGCTGTATTATTTGTCAATTATACGTTTATTCTGTAGATATTATAGTAGAAGAATTCAATAAAAACTTGTTAGAATTTCATTTCTGACTTTCTGATATTTCTCTTTTAACTTTTGATAATTACAATAATGTGAACACTCTGATACAGGCTTTGATTTGGATTTTACACAACTGAACACTTTTTCTTTTTGGGAAAGTAGGTATTCTAATAATAGCAGAGTCTGCACTGCTGTCCGCCTGAATGTTTGAACTTGCTAGTGAAGGAATATTAAGACAAGGTCAACCTGTGATTTGAATGGCTTGGCTTGATTACCAAGGCTGTGTATCACATTTGTATTTATAGAGGAAGAATTAACAAGATTACGAAGTCCTAAGGAGAGAAATAAGAAATACATTTAGTATTTAGAAAAAACATTGTCCACGACATTTGAACTGATACACTTGAATTTAAATGAGTTTGTTGTGGATAGAATTTCGAAAATCTGCAAAACAAACTAATAGTTACAGATTTCACTGTAACAAATATTTACATATTTCACTCTGACAACCTCCTACAAACTGATGGAGGAAGACAGCAGACCATCAGTTTGTGTACCAAAAATTGGAAACGAGCTGTAGTATGGCCCTTGGTGAACACATCGGCTACCTGGTCTAGAGTTGAAACATGCTTAACTTAGATATCTTTATTGACTACCTTGTCCCGAACGAAATGATAATCAACCTCCACATGTTTAGTTCTTGCATGGAAAACTGAATTTGAGGCAAGTGCTATGGCTCCAACATTATCACACCATAAAATTGGAAGAAAAGAATAGTACAATGCCAAGTTCACGAATAAGCATACGCAGCCAATAAATTTATGCAGTTGCCAATTCCATTAACCTGTACTCAACCTGTGTACTAGACTTGGAGACCACATTTTGTTTCTTGGTGCTCCGCGAAATAAGACTACTCCCCAAAAAGACACCATAGCCATTATAACTTCGCCTATTATCAGGATTACCAGCCCAATCCAAGTCACAAAAAGCAGTTAAAGAGATATCAGATGGGGCATGAAAAAAAAGGCATTGTCAATGGTGCCCTTTAAGTACCGTAATACTCTCTTTAAGGCAATCAAGTCTTTAGGACTCTGCATGAATTGACAGAGATGATTGACAGCATAGGAAATATATGGACGAGAGTTCGTACAATATTGGAGAGCTCCTTCCACCTGTCGATACTTAGTTGGATCTGTAAGGGGAATTTCTTGAGCTGTAGATAGTTTTGAACCACTAATAGTCGAACTTGACAGAGGCTCAGCACTAGCCATCTTCAAATTTCAATGTAACATCACCTCGGCCTTTAACTCTGCAGGCAATATTGTTGCCCATCACAACTTCTCCACCATTGATCTCCTTAAAGGAGTTAAACCAACTCCTTTTAAGAGACATGTGGAATGTGCAACCAGAATCTAAGATCCATTCCTAGATCCGATTCTCACCATCAACAACATTGAAAGAATCACTATCAAGAGAAGGCTCAGTTACCACATAGACATCAACAGAATTAGAATCACTTGGTTCAACTAAATCCCCTTCATCAATTCTTTTACCTTTCATTTCATTCTTTTACCATAGTACTTCTTATTCCTAGTATTAGACTTAGACCTGCTCCTACTCTGAAACTTTTTCTTATTATTGTTTCCCTGATTATTAAAGCCTTCTTGGTTTATGTTAAACCTATTATGAGTCCTCCTAACAAACAAAGTCTCAGAGCCCCCATTCCCTCTTTAAGACCTAAGCTCTAGTTCTTTACTCCTCAAAGAGTCTATAACTATTTCCAATGTCAAGGTATCCCTGCCATATTTTATGGCAGCATTGACCTCTTTATAGGCACCATGAATGGCATTCAAAAGCACAACAGTCTTTCATCAGAGACTTTATCACCAACATTGGTGATATCTTGAACCAGCTTATTGAATGTATCAAGATTGTCTTCTATATCCCTAGAGGTATCTAACTTAAAACTAAAGAACCTCTCTAGTAGAAACAACTTATTAGGTAAGGACTTAACATGGTATAGTTTCTCTAATTCATCCCATAAGGCCTTAGCACTTTCTTGCTTTCCTACTTTCCTTAAAACTTGATCAGACGAATACAAAATAATAGAAGTATATGCAAGCTGATGAGCTTCAAGAACTTGATCAGTTGTCATAGTTTCAAGAAATGTTTGTGTTATTGCTTTAGCAATTTTTTTTGTTGAACTAAAACACCTTTCATCTTTTGTTGCCAAATGAGAGAATCCTCTTTTCCATAAAAAAAAAAAACCAAATTCAAAAGTATGTGTCATGATTTTATTATTCAGAAGAAAAATTATAAAATTATGACAGCTGATGCACTTAAGAAAGAGGTAAATTGATCTACACAAACAGATAAAATGGGAATAGGTCACAATGAATAAGCAGTAAACCAATTATCATAATTATTCAAGATTTACAAAAGCAACATAAAACAGAATAAAAAAAGTAAGCTAATAAACAAAAATAGGTAAAAACAATATATACAGTATGATAGAATTAAATGACAAGAATCTGCAGTCACTCCAAGAATGATCAAATTTACAAGGATTCTGCGAGAATCATGTTCCCAGGTCAAGGTACAATTTGATCATTCAAAAACAATGTTAACAAGAATAATGAATCAGACACAGTGGAGGGAAAGTTCGGCGTTAGGGAGTGCAAACCAGAGGGTAGCTTATGATTAGCTACCAACACAATATACCTTAGTGCAACAAGGTGACTCGAAGGTTACAGCAAGGAGATGGTGTTCCACCAGATACCACAAAGGAAATCAAGAGTCCAAGAAACCCCAACATATAGAGTATCTCAGTCAAACTAGAAAACAAGAACACGAACACCAGACACCTCCCACAGACTCAGTACCAAATGAGTACACACAAAACCCCAAAGAATCGAAAGGAACAACAGGGCTAGGTTTTCAGTTTTTAGGCGATTAAGGAATGAAGTCTGGAAATTAATTTTCCAGCCTCCATAACTCAATTGAAGACTCAAAATCAGCTAAGAAAGGCTCTGATACCATTGTTATACAAAATACAAACTGAAAATTACAAATCGAACAAACTTGAAACCCTAATAGTCCGAACTACTCCTAACAACCACTGAACATCAAGATATCAATGATCGAAGGCTTAAAATACTATCACCATAAGATCAACACTATGAAAGCCCAGATCTACTCAACCCTCACGATCACAACAAGTTTCTTCCACCAGATTCACAAAGAAAATGAACTCCAGAAACATATTCGTGAATTCCTCACATAAGAAGAAAATGAAAGAACAAAGAGCAAAAACAAAAGATTCTAGAAACCCTAAAGAATAAAAGAATACAAACGAATAAGAAAACCAATCGAATATCCAAAATATCTATGTATCGAGATTGTACAACCATTCATTCAATGGTCCAGAGAAACACAGGTTTTTGCCAAGAAGAAAAAAACCAAAGCTGCAATCAGCTAAACACGTTTAAGGCTGGACCGGTTATTGGGCCAAGAGAGAACCTGAGCTTCATTCAGTTATAATGGATAATAAGTAATTGGGTCGAAGGCCATTCATCATTGCCTAAGTAGGTTGGACTTGCATCATCACAGCCTCACATGAAGCATCTGGACAATGGAGTATATTAGTAAGCTGAAAATCAGATTCTCCTATAGAAAGCAAAGTATTTCCAGTGTGTTTGATGTTCAAACATGTACCATTACCGACAGTGACAATGTCACCACCCTCAAAAGGTTGTTGATGGTTGAGATTTGAGGCATTAACAGTAATATGCATTTACCCTACTATCAGCATACCAGACCTGGTAATCAAAAGCTGCATTTGCTTCGAATGCCATTGTTGCTAAGTTCGCTAGAAGGTGTCGACCTTGACATGAGAAGTCAAATTGGCAGTAGCAGTCCAAGGCAATGTGCTTTGCCCTTCCATACACTTGACATACAAGTCGAGTATTGGAAGAACCAGCAAGTTGTAAGGTTGAGTAGAGGTATATGTCCCTTTGTAATGAGTAGGAGGCACGTAAGAGGGTTTGGGATTTATACCTTGTTGTTTAGACTTTTTTAAGAAAAGTCAGGTAGTTTGGCCATGGAAGTAGCAAATGCAATATGAGTACTAGTAGGTAGTAAGGTGTCAAAGCTCATTATTTCAGCTTGAAAGTCATCAAAGGAAAGTTCCTTATCATGAGATGCAAAGTTGAATGAGGTTATAAATGGTGTGAAACTTGATTTTAAACCTGCAATAATATAGTTGATCGGTCCTAATCATCCACTGGTCTGCACCTTCCGATTGATCGGCCAAGCTCTTTGCTTCTTCAAGATAAGCGACGTAGCTCTTGGTTCCTTAAGTGAGGGTCTAAAGTTTCCTTTTGAGTAAGGCAACACGAGACATGGATGTTGAAGATAATCTAGTTTGCAAATAATCCCAGACCGACTTAAGTTAAATTAACAAGATTACAGAGTCATAAGGAGAGAAATAAGAAGATATACATCTAGTAACTAGAAAAAAACATTATCCTTTACATTTGAACTGATACACATGAATTTAAATGAGTTTGTCGTGGATAGAATTTCAAAATTTGCAAAACAAACTAACTAATAATTGCAGATTTCACTCTAACAAATATTTACATATTTCACCCTAACAGAATATTAGTATTATGCATGCAACAGATTATTAATAAAACAGAAAAATCCCTTCCTTATATATTAGTTTGTTAATTTAGACCAGAAATATCAATTGATTTAAATTCACGTTTAGCAGACGTGACGTGATGTGCCTCATGATTGATCTCTAAAACTGCTAATATGGGGATGATGCTTTCATATTTGAGTTTGACAATAACAGCAGAGGCCATCAGCATTCCCTTACCCAGAGAAGAAATTCAAGGAAAAAAAATTGAAATATATAATTGTCATCTAAGAAGCTCAGCTATTACACAAAACACAACTCTTAAAGTCTCAAGGTGTAATAATATAGATCACTTACTTGTGTTGTTTCAAACTTTCACACATTGTTCATTCTAATGGTGCTATTTTTTATAATACAAAGTTAAATTTGTTTGGACAAAAGGGTAATACGCCTATTCATCAAGAACACACACAAAAAATAAGTGAAATCTTTCCTCCCCGCTTCAAACATATGATAACATCAGCTGCTTTCCCTTGCTACTGAGTTTAAGTAGTGTGATAACTGTATTTTATATATATACTTATTTGGGCTTCTATACATTAATTGCTATTTGAGAGGATATTTATTTAATTAAGGTTAAATTATGATAATTTTAGGTTAAATCCCAACTTTAATGTACTTTGATGCAATTGCCATGATGTTTTTGGAGCGTAATTGTAGTTGATTCGAAGCAATTGATGATCAACTGAATTTCATATGAGCTAAATATTTCCTCATTTTATATGTAATTTGTTTAACATGGGGTTGGTCTTTTACCCTTTTGTTTCTCTTGTTTCAAAATTTGATCAATTAAAAGCATAACGAAAGAGATTCCCTAGTTTCAAGAGCTATATCCAACAATTGAATCGGATCTCACCATACTGTGCGATTGTATATGCATTTCGAGCACAGAAAACTTGAATTCTCATAAATTTATCAAACGCTCAACAAGAAAATATTGTTTATAGCCATCACTTGGAATCAGTAAGTATATTTACGTATTTTTAGTTTCGCTTTTGTTAAATTAGTACATTATTTTAATCTTTAAATCTTATTTCGACATAGGCAGATAAACAATTTACGATCTTAAATGGATCTATAATTTTTTAACAAAAAAGGAGAAAAAAATTCATATGCATTGTATATATATTATTTCAAACAAATTTACGATCGTCTGTAAAATCACCAATCCGGGCAGATGGGAATGAAGAACAGCCACTCAGGCTGAAAATGGTCGACTGTTCCAGTAGGCCCGACCGGTTAGGCCTGCTGTTTCCAAAAGATCCAACCAACTTTTTTTTTTTACCACATTTTCCCTTAATTATAATTTTTTTAATAAATTATGTTTCTTAATGCGATACGAGATTAGCTATAGTCCATATTTGTTTCTTTGGTGAATTTGAAATGAATGAAAATAGTAGATGGTCTAGAAATGGACAAGTGAAAGACATGGTGTAGCGACCGAGAAATTTTAAATAAAATAAAATTTGTTTTTCTCGAAAATCGTGTCGCTAAACTTCAACCCGATTTTAAATTGAAAACGCGTTCGTCTAACCGTTTAGAAATGAAATTAAGTC
>CAIGRL010164089.1:0-12600 GCA_903798325.1 Fraxinus xanthoxyloides | reverse complement strand
GGCCCTTATCCTGGACTTCCTAATTGGGCTTTACTCATTGGGCCATTTGTCTTGGGCTGCACTTTTAGAATGTCAACAGACCGTGAATCATATAAAGATAGAGGTCGGTTTCAGAATTTTTACAGAGAACTAGTGATGGAACCCGAAATATATGAATAATAATAATAATAAGTAATAATTTCGAACGTGTGATTGAAATTAGGTTAGATTTTGATTTAATATTAAAAATAATTTTTAATTTTCTAAAATTGTTTTTTGAATGGAGATTTGAGATGGAATCTTAGAGCATTTTCAAGAGACTCTTTAAATATGAGATTTTTTAAATTCTCTCTATTTTAAAGAATTTGAAATTTAAAGAGAATGTTGGAGTATTTAAAAAATTTTACTCACTAAATTCGTAAGCGCTCTTTAAATTATAGAATATGCTATTTAAAAATAGAGTTTCTCGAAGATACTCTTGGGTAGTTGGGTTCCATTTTTTCCTTTAGTTGTCGTATTTATTGAAAACGTAGACCCCAACTTGACACTTTGATCGAGCAATTGATGGTTGCAAATACGCTACAATAAACAATAGTCCAAGTGGAATTTTGTCCTACTTTTCTCTATAAATTCTACTTCTCCCATGTCTGTATCGTCATGAGAAGCCAGCTCGTGGAATGAATATGGAGAAAAATAAACCATATCTTGTAATGATCTTCATACAATTTGTGTATGCTGGCATGGCTTTGTTTTCTAAGGCAGCAATCACACAAGGAATGAATCCTTATGTGTTTGTGGTTTATCGCCAAGCTTTGGCTTCAGTGGCTTTAGCTCCTTTTGCTTTCTTCATGGAGAGGTTGCAATATTCTTGATTTGATTTTTTGTCAATCTCAGATTGATTGAGAGCAGGGTTTTGTTTGCTTCAAATAATTAACAGTCCGTCTTCTCTCTGAATCAGAAATACGAAAGCTCCTCCATTATCGTGCATCCTTCTCTGCAAAATTTTCTTGGTTTCTTCATGCGGGTGCGTGTCACAAATTTCCTCATAATTAGTTTGTACGCCTCCGGCTCGGAATATTAGACTGTGTGGGCCTAATCGTGTTGTTCACTTGCACGTTTCCGATTTCGTTTTGATCATTCCTAACATGGAATTCATACTTAAATTTCAGAATCACTATGAGCTTAAATCTCTACTACTTCGGACTGAATTATGTGACTGCAACTTTCGCTACAGCCTTCACTAATACAATTCCTGCTATTACCTTCATCTTGGCTGTCTGCTTCAGGTACGTACGTACGTACGTGTGTGTGTGTGTGTGAGAGAGAGAGAGAGAGAGAGAATTTAAAAAACTTATGTTTAACATATGTTAATTGATTCTTAACTTTTCAGAATGGAAAGCTTGTCTATAAATAAAAGGCATGGAATGGCTAAGGTGCTGGGTTCTGCAATTGGCCTTTCTGGGGCACTACTGTGTTCTTTTGTTAGAGGACCTCCTATGTATGCAGAAAACAAAACAAAAATCTTAAACCTGACGGAAAAGCATTACTCGAAAGCTGATTGGTTGAAGGGTTCTTTGATCATGCTTGCAGCCAACCTAACATGGTGTTTGTGGCTAATTATGCAGGTTCAACCACACTGTCTTAAATATTAAACAATTAGAGAGTGCATAAACTTATTTCCTTAACACACATTCGCACGAGCTAACTCTGTAAAGACCTGACACGTTTACGAAATTATAAGTATGTGGCGACGAGACTTGAGCATCTCTATTTCCTCTTTAACCACCTCATGTGGAAGCTAAGATTTTAACAGAGTGTAGTCATTTTTTCACCTATGATTCTAATTATTTTGTCATTTATTAGGGCCCACTGATCAAGCAATACCCGTCGAAACTACGTCTTACAGCGCTGCAATGCTTTTTCAGCTGCACATCATCAGCAATATGGGCGATGGTGAAAGAAAGAAGCCCAGAATCTTGGAAACTTGGATGGAATGTTAATCTCCTTTCTGTAATCTATTGTGTACGTATCGTCATCATTTGCGTGCGTAAAAGCTCGCTTAAAATAGATCGTTTTTATGGGTTAGCGTTAAAAATAAGTTACTCTTAACGAATACTTGATTTTTTAATCTAGAAGTAGGAGAAAAGTGAAATGCCGTAACAAGTGACTTTTTGTTACTTTTAAGCTTATCGATTACCTTTCATTTCCTTGTTGTAGGGAGTAGTTGTCACTGGATTTACTTACTGGTTGCAAGTTTGGGTTGTTGAGAAGAAAGGGCCTGTATTCACAGCTGTGTTCAGTCCGTTGGCGCTTATCCTTACCGCGATTTTCTCAGCAATATTATTTAAGGAGACTCTTCACTGGGGAAGGTTTGTACACTGGATGCATGTCTGGTATATTCTACTTAGACAGAATAGGCATAAAGAAGTAGGAAAAAGTTAAAATCTTATTCATTTCCATCTTCATTTCTCTTTACTGGGCTTTATTTATTTATTTTTATTTTTTTACTGTTACTTGCAGTGTCTGTGGAGCTATAATGCTGGTGATTGGTCTTTATGCAATTTTATGGGGGAAGAACAAGGAACGAAAAGCTGAAACAAGTGAAAGTAAAGTCGAAGATGGCCAACAAATCGAAAGAAGTGAAGAAAAACCACAGAATAATAAAGAAACAACGTTAGAAGGTATAACCTGCCAGAGATGATGTCTTCTTAATTTTCTAGTTGGTCCAATTGAGTCGTGCTTGAGTCGCTACATTTGTTTCATCCTCATTCATCTCCGGTTTCGGAGTAGTCAAATGTACACAATATTTATATTCGAATTAAAACAGTGTCAAAATTTGTTGATTCCATTGGATTTTCAAGAATCGACTTGTCAACACTTATTAACTTTCGCGATCATTAAAGAACGATTTGATGTTCAAATTTGTTAATAATGGAGAATTGGGAAAAAAATCGAACTTGCCAAAACCTGAACAAACATAATATTTGCTAAAACTCAAATAAAATAAAGTTCAGCAGATATTTTATTTTCCAGCGGTCAGAGTGTAAACACTTGTTTCAGTTATATACATAGAAGTCTTGACACAAGGATTGAGTCCAGACAAGTCTACACTGAATTTTCTACGCAGAATGTCTATGGCGTCTGTTGACGGGAGTACCCCATATCGACTGATACTAATCCTTCAAGTCAATAATTGACGAACATAGTTTACTCAATGCAAGTTACTGTAAGTTGAATCGTCTATAACTCCGTCAAATTTTAATAATAATTCAAGGTATGACCTGATTATAATTTTCAAAAATAAATGACAAACGGGATTTAAGTTTAAAACTTTGGTCTCAACTACCTTATTTAAAAGTTTAACCTAATAGAGGAGGGGAAACAAATTATGATTATCGTCAAGCTTTGCGAATCTTGTTCATATCGACAGTGCTTGTAATTAGAGAAGAAGTTCACGGAAGGAAGAAACCTAGCAGGTATTCTCGGAGGCAACAAAAAAAGCAATGAAGATGGGGTCGGATTTAACCATTCCAAGCACTCGTATAGATCAGCACAATCACCGAGCAAGATTGGAAGAACTCGAGAAGCAAAGAAGAATGGCATAACCATTTTGATACACGAATACCTATTTGGCACATATGAAAGAACATGATTTAGAATATAATTCATTGAAAAAACTCAAGCAAATCTTCAAGTACAGAAACCAGGCTGCAAAATAGGAAGAAATGGCATTTAACCAAGTCAGAAGTAGGTGTTCACATTCATCAAAGCTCTCTTATTGCTTTATGTACATATTTCAAACATCTAAAACTGATAACATTACACACCATAATGAGAATCAAAATCAAAATTCCAAGATCTGAGTTTTTTGAACAAGAAACTGAATGAAAAGTTCTTGAAATTATAAAATATAAACTTAAGGACATTCCTGAGAGAACCCTTATTGAGAAGTGACTTGTAGTGTGAAAGAAAAACTAACTTTATGTTCTTCTGGGATTACAGAACACGAAAAACTATTCAAAGAATCAATGAAAATTTTGCAGAACAAATTTCCAAGTTTTCGGTCACAGTTTTTTTTATCTACACATACCACCCCAGTACGTCAATGACCAGAGAGCTTCCAGAGATGCCAGTCTTCACTCTATGATTCTTATAAACTCTGAAACCACGAAAAGTTTATCTGTATCTAATCACAATCCAGCCCACATACTTCTAATACAATTCCATCCCTAGATAGGAACGGGTTAATCCGGACCCATAATAGTGAAAAGATAGAAGCCAGAAGAATTGACCAAACTATAATGATGGTGGGTACTCTGTCCTGCTTTCCCATAAACCCTTTGAGGAAGGGGTATAAATGGACAATGACCCATAAAGCGAAAAATAGCCTTCCAAACAGAGGCCCCCATGACTCGTACCCGTTGCTTATGGCATCTGAAACCCCAACTATGACCCCAATAATGTTGATAATCAACAATGTCAAAGGAGGGATTAACAATGATGTCCACTTAAAGAGGTAAAGCTCGGAATACTCTCCATCGTCCCCTCCCTTGGATGTAACAGTGAAGTTGGTGTTCACACCAGCCAAAACCTTTAGAAGACCTTGCAGTAGAGCAAAAAAGTGCGACGAGACACCACCAATCACCCAGAACTGCTCGTTTCTCCACCAATCATCAATGCCAACACCACCCCATTGCATCTCCAGTATACCAGTTGCAGCAATTGAAATAAAGAGGCCCATGAATATTATGCTGGCATAGTTACTAATCTGTAGACAATACAAGAAAACCGTCAGCTAAAATGGCAAGCAAGCTAAAATTAAAGCAATCCCCAAAAATTCCCAAACTAGAATTATAAAGAAAATTAACATGTTCAAGGGTGACAATTTCACACGTTCTATGGCATGAAGCATTTACGACAATTGAATATACTCGACCAGCTAATGTCTATTTTCAACAAGGCAACTCAATACTTGGGCCATATACATGACATGCAAAAAGCTCACCTCAGGGACAATGAATTTCCCAGTAAGAAGGCAAACTGCTGGCAAGGTGCAATAAGCAATCAATGGAATAGACGTCAATGGATAGACTACGGAGTTTATATATGAAAATCTCTCCAGCGGTTTCAGACCACAACCATATCCATACCAGATGGGACAGTGTCTGCTCAAGAAAATTTCAACTGATCCCAAGGCCCAACGAAGAACCTGGTGCAAACGATCTGAAAGATTAATGGGAGCCGAACCCTTGAATGCAGGCCTTCTGGGCATGCAATAAACTGAACGCCAGCCATGACAGTGCATCTTGAACCCAGTTAAGATATCTTCAGTAACAGATCCATAAATCCATCCAACCTGGTTGGGTAGAATTGTTAGAATTGATGCACAAATATGACCTTTTGAACAAAAATTTAAAAGAGAAGCAAACTATATACAATCAACACGTACCTCTTTTCCCCAGTCAGTTTTATCTTCATAACCACAACTGATTACATGAATTGCTTCTTTCAAGAGTGAGGCAGATGTGGCTCCTGGAGGAACACCACCTCCTTCTAGCAGCGTCGAAGCAATGAAAACTGGTGATTGTCCAAATTTTTTCTCAAATTTTATCTGGGGCATGAGGGCTGATTTCTCACTGTCAATTCCTGCAGAAAATATATATTGTTACTACAAATGAAAGGTGTAATGTTCACGATGTCTGTTGCAGAATCATAGAAGGTAAGTTCTTAAAGCAGCAGCCATTTTCTGCCAAAGTTGCCATAGAAATATTAGGAATATAATTAAATAGGCAGAGATTTAACATCTTGGGTTTATTCAAAAAGTGAGCTCTCAAATATGAATTCTCCATTGAGATTTTCTAAGCCAATTTATATAACAAATGCACTAAGATCGTATCAAGATGGTTGGATTTATTTCAAGCATATATAGGTTGCCGAGAGGTACTTCATGATACTCTTTATTTGTTATTATCAAAGAATTTCTTAATTTTAATGGAAATTTCGAAGATAGAAGTTAAATGTTGATGCCCCTTTGTCATTGATTTTCTTACCTTCAATTCCTTCCTCAATATTTTCAAGAGCATGAATCTGGGTTGAAGTTTCCCTGCCCTTTGTTGTCTTCTTTTTATCCTTTGTTTTGGTTTTCTTGTTCCTTTTTCTGGATCGAAAACAGCAACAACACCATTTCGGCAAACAATTGCATGTTTTCCCTGGAGGTTTTGTCTTCTTGGGGGCATCATATCCATAAAGTGCTTGCCTTCGGAAGACACATCCAGTTCCAACGTAAATTGGACCTTGAATCCCGTCAAGCCCTTTCATATTTATCTGTTTTCAGTTAAGATTTAGACTATTATAAGTTGACAAATGAAAAGCATATACAGGCATATAAATCAAAATTGGTAAATATATGAAGCAGCAGGGAAAGAACTTCACATACATCAAAAAAGACAACATTGCGATTAGAATATCTATCATGTCGATCAATTCCATCAAATCTTTGAGGGAATTGCACATAGCATATTTTCTTTCCTGCTTGAGGGTCCATCATGAAACACATAGCTTCCCTTAGAGCCTTGCTGTTATTTATATAGTGATCACAATCAACATTAAGCAGGAAAGGAGCATTTGAGATGACAGCTGACACACGCACCTACATGTACAGTTATTAAGGAAAAATATGTTAAAAAAGCACAAAACATTATGAATATATTATATGAAAGTGGAGAGAGAGGGCAGTTACCAAAGCGTTCATGGCACCAGCCTTTTTGTGGTGCTCAAATCCAGGTCTCTTCTCACGAGAAACATAAATAAGGCTAGGCAACTCGTTTCCTTCGATATCATGAACACCATTATGACCAAGGAAAACCTGTTGGGAAAAAATAAAATCAATGGTAAAATATTTTGCATTTAATGGAGGCACCAGTACCAGTATGACAATAAGCAGATGCTTTTTAACAACAATGCTAACTATACCTGAATCATTCCAGGATGATCCCTGACATTATTGCCCGGCCAAGGAGTTCCATCCTGCATGGTCCAACCCTCCTCAGGAACCTTTTGCGCCATTGCAACCAATCCATTTATTCGAACTTTAAACTCTTCATATTCTCTCTGTATGAAGCCAGTAATAGAAGAAAATTTTCAGTAATCATAGTAAACTTCTAAAAATAAGGTTACTCAAAGGATGACTCGTCATTTCTGTCAATATTTTTAGTGGGCGTATGGTACACGGAAGATTGGACAGCATAGTGGACAGTATAATTAACAGGATTTTAGCTTATTTTTCTTCCTTGAAATACTGAACAATCTTGCATACCAAACATGCCATAAATGAGAAGATGACTAACTAAATGAGGCTATCATTACTGAATTAAAGAAAAGAAATTTGCAAATGCAATCCAAGGATGATCATGAATCAACTTTCTAATTTCTTTTCCAAACAACTCGGTTTTATAACCCTCGTGAATCTCAAGAACTAATACAAAAACAAAAAATTGAAATTTCTCAAATAGATCAAAGGGAAAATTGGCACACCTTCATTGCACGGCGTTCCCTCACAAATGTGGGTTCCACCTTGTCTCTCAAATAGTCAACCTTCTGAGCAAAGTACCATTCAGGTGCCCGAGGCTCAATGTTAAATTTCTTGCAAAATGGGACCCATTTCCGGGCAAATTCAGATGTCTCAGAAAGGGCTTCAAAAGTGAGCATGGCAGCACCATCATCTGAGACATAGCAGGCAACCTTGTCCACTGGATAATCCACAGCAAGGATGGAGAGAACTGTGTTTGCAGTAATAAGTGGAGGTTCTTTCAATGGATCCACAGTACTCACGAAGATGTCTACAGGTGCTAGTTCAGACGGTTTCCCTTCTTTCTCATACCTAGTATAGAGTTCAATGGTAAAAGCTCAGAAACAAATTTTGAGATGACTAGAAGAACCACCAAAATATACTGGGGGAGGGGAGCTAATACCTCAGTGAGAGTCTATCAAGATATGTTTCTCGCTCAATGGGGAACCACTTTGGAAACTGATCAAATATCCATGAAACTGCAAACCATATCTCACATATAATTGATGTGAGCCATAATCCATATGCATCGTTGACAGGGTGACGAATTCTGTAGTGAAAGAATAACCCCAGAATTACCATTCGTAGCAGAATGATCATTCGATAGGGGTTTAACTTGCTTGAAGAAATAGGTAATTTTCTTGAAAGTGGTTGTCTGCCTTCGTCCATCCTGGAATGGGAGGAGTCAATAAGTCACATTTGTCCAAGAAAATAACAGAGGCCAAAGAAGAAAGTAATCTTTTTTCCTAAAAGTAATTGTCAGAATATTACATACGTAATCCTTGCAAGCAAAGTTTCTATACAAAGGATTATTGTCAGCTTGAACATTCAAACTTTACTCAATTTTATATTTGAAAGAAGTGAACGATTTTTTGGGCTGATAACTTTTAAAACCATAATATACAGTCCTATTCTTAAGCCTAGTAAATAAGGTTGTATGGTATGCAATCCTCGGTAAAAATTTGAAAAAAGAATATACTTTCCCAAAGTAACAATAACACCAAGTCAAAGCACTCACAAAACACAGAACATAAAAAGAATTTAAAAATAAAAACACTAAAGTCAGATCACCGACACAACTATCATGCATATGATAAAAGAAAAAAAAAACAGGTAGACCTACTTGGGTAAATCAGGATCATCCATCTCATCTCCACCATTGTTTCCACCTTTATCTCCTTGATGCTTCACCACTTGAAGTTTATCATTCTGCTTTTTCTTCCATTCCTCCATTCTTTCCTTCCAAGCAACGGTACCATACCCATACACAGCTAAATCTTTCTTAGGATCCATCGGGCGGGGTGGAACTGCCATATCAGTAGGTGAATTAACCTTCTATTCAATCCCCACAAATTAATTAGGGAAAGGCTCTAGTAAATCTCAATGAACTTACCAGTCATGGAGGAATCAGAAAATGGCATAGGATGGATTCGCTTTCCCCGGCTCATGAATGGTGGAATGATGAGAGCATGCTTGTCGGCTGAGATTGTATCATCCTTCATCAAAATACAAATTTTCATCAAAAAATTTAGAACAGAAAATATCGTTAACTTGATAAAAAAATCACTAATGGTCCTTGATCAAAATTTTCAACTCATAAACTAACAATAACGTGTTCAGAACAAGATAAAAACAGTTAAGCCTCAATATACCTCTTGACCATAAGTAAGGAGAGGAATTTCAGAGCCAATGGCTGCCGCATCCAACTCGGACGAAGTTGTAATTCCAGAAACACTTCGACCAATGTTAAGGCGAGTCGAGAGTGCTGCTTCAGCAATCTGATGAGGATCTCTTCTCTCATTGCCATTGCCATTGTAATCAAACTCATTCTCCAAATCATCAAATTCATCCTCGTCTTCATCTCCATCAACTCTAGGACTCCCTGAAAAAGAAAATTGAGTGTGTTAATTAAACTATTACCAAAAGCAGAAGTCATTCAAGAGTAACTTAATTAAATGAGAAGAAGCATCTATGAATTACCTTTTATGCGCTTGAATCTGGTTTTGCACTGAGGACAAGCTTGATTACCCTCTCTTCTTTCGTATTCATAGCATGGTCTACAAACAGGGAAGGCACATTCATTGCAGGCAATAAAAGGCTCCCCATCTACTGTAATTTCAATCTCATCCCCACAAATCTGACAAATCTGTCCACTCAACTCTTTCACAGAAGTCACCTGCCATCAGATCAAGAAATTTCAACATTCCAACAAGTGAAACAAAATCTTATTGAAAATACATTAGCACTCACAGATTCACAGAAAGATTACAAAAAAAATAAAAAATAAATAAATATATAATAGAAAATAAATCCAGTAGATGTAGAAAAGAGAAAGAGAAAATCTATGTCACAGATTCATTAACAATTGGGGGCAAATCTGATTTTCTGGCTAGAAATAAAGCAGAAATGATATTTATGAACCCTAAAAACACAATTTGACTGAAAATAAAAGAAAAAATTGGGCATGGCATCTAGTGCATCCCAATTTGAAGCTGAAAATGCAAAGGGCATAAAAGATTAAGTCTTGAGGCTCTTACTCTTCCAATCTCATCAGCATTGATGACTACAAACTCATTCCTGTTGTGTGAACCGGCCACGAGCCTTCCTTTAGTATCCATCTTGAAGAAAACCTTAAACCTCTCTCCTTTTACTCACTCACACACAGAGACCCACGATTACAGCACATTCACGCGAAGAAAAAGAGAGCAGGAAGAAAATAACTCAAGGACAATATGCAAACGTCAAAGAAAGAAAGAAAATGAACGGCCACTTTGGTTTCTTTGTCTTCTTAAACACCACCCCTTCACATTAAACAATCACTGAAAAAGATACATTAACAGACCCATAAAAAAATATATTAATAGAAAGAGTTGTCAAGAAAAGAAAAAATGTGGGTAATTATAAAGAGAGAGTGGTGAGTGGTTTTTCTGATTCTTTTTCCTTAGAGAAACCCTGTTTATGATAAAGGGTCTCTCTCTTATCAATTATTTCTCTCTAATCTGTCTACGGGGTGTGGATCAGAGAATCACTTGCCACGGGGTTGAAGAAGGGATCCACTAGGACAAAAAAATACATGTATGTATAATGTATGTATTTTTCTTGAAATGTAGAGAAGAAAATTCAACGCGTCAGGAATAAAGAAATCAGATTGGTATTTTGTTAGATGGATCAAGAAATTGGGAGAGGGAAGAGATGGGGGATTTTGAGTTGGCGGGCCCCATCATGAAGCGGTGGTGCTTGGAAGCAGCTGAGAGGGGGTATTTTGGTCAATTGACTGACTTTTTGTCTTTTGTTTTAGGGGAGGACATTTACAACTCTCAACAGTTGTCTTTAGTTGGAGTAAACGTGATTTGTGTAGTACTTTAGATTCGTTTCGAGTTTTACTTCTTCCTTCCCTTTTCTTGATTTCCTTTTGGTCGAACAATTTTAAACTTTGTACTTATTGTAATCTATATTTGTCTCGTATTTATAAATATTTAAAATTATTTTTTATTCACATATTATTTTGTAAAAATTACAAGTACTATGTACTTATTAATCACTTATTTCTATTTATCTACAGACAAAATTGTTTATACACACTCTTCAAACATATTTATAACACTGAGAATTTGGTAAGATTCGAGGTTGATGTCAAGGTTTTATTACAATTGTTGTAATTTTGTGAAGAGTAGTTAGTGATAACTAAGCCGATGTTTTGGAAGAATATATATAAATATTTTAATTTATAAATAGATTAAAATGAGTGGTTAATAATAGTACTTGTAGTTTATTGTAATATGGGGTTAGAAAAAAAATTTGAGCATTTACAAATGATTTGTGTTTGAGTCACTTTATTTTGAAAGAATATATTTTTGAATAGTAGAATGATGAATAATGTATGATTGAAAAATTGATGTGATGAAAATATTATTTTATTGAATAATGTGTGACTAAAAATGAATAGAAGAATGAGAATTTTAATGTAGATCAAACAGGGGTTTATAAATTTTGTCAAACAGAAGGGTAATAGTTGAATTATTTTAAAGCGATTTTTTATATAAAAGCATTAAAGAAATTATTAATGGAAATATAAGTCTTTTGACAAAAAAATCTTAAAGAAAAAGAAAATGGGAATGTCCAACAAAAATAAAAAGAGAAGGTGCATCTTTATTTTTTCCTTGGTAGATGGACCAAAATGCCATTGGTACATTACATTGTGACTTAGTTAGCCCTGTTTGGTGGGAGCACGAGTGTGAGACTCGGTGAACAAATTTGGAATCTGAAGTCCTATGCTCAATAGACGGAATTATGTATTAGGTTTAGAGAGGAGATGACACCGCTTAGCACCTAAGTTGGAGTTCAATGTCTAAAAAAGTGCCAATTTTTAGTAAATTTCGATGAAAGTATATAATTAAAATAATTTATTCAATTTAATTTTAATTCCTATCAAACAACAACTTTAAATTGTTTAACTGTGATTTTGATGATTTGTGTGACCAGTATGTTTTAAAATAGATATTTTATCATTGTTATTTTAATTATAGCGTGTTCGGTAGTGATTAAAATCGGAATAAAATTGAAAAATTAATCGTTATTGTTGACTTTTATTAGACGAGTGAGACCAATAACGACTATATTTTCAATTTAATTGAATTTTAAGTACGATCGAACACGTCCTTAAAAATACGGTTGTATTAACTTTAGCTGTCATTAAAAATTAATTTGACCGCATTCAAAAGTCACCCAACTCTAGTTTAAATTGGCTTCAAAGCAATGTATATTATATATAAGTCAAATCAATAGAATTATACCAATTGTTCATGACAAAATAAATAAATAAAATCACACACACTTACATATTTACATTCTATTATTGTTTACTCTTTTGGTATGATAAAGGAAAACGAAATTGAAAATTTATCGATTAAATTTTATAAATTATTCTAATACTACATATCAGAAGAGTGTTTGGTAGAGATTAAAATCGGATTGAAATTGAAAATATAACCGTTATTGTTGACTTTTATTAGAGGGGTGGGACTCAATAACGGCCATATTTTCATTTTTAATTG
>CAIGRL010164053.1:0-14912 GCA_903798325.1 Fraxinus xanthoxyloides | reverse complement strand
TAAGCCGTACCGAACAGGCCCTTAGTCTTACTTTTCATTTTTGAATCGACTCGAAGTTGTTCATCGTTAATAGTGCTCTCAATCAATTTGGTAAACACAAATATTTTTGGATATAATTATACAGCCGTGGTTATGAATTTTCCTCTCATTCGCTTGTATCTTTATTACTGTATTATTATGAAAATAATAGTCATCTAATATACGGAGATAATAAATTGATAATATCAATAAGAAATTTAGGTGTGACACATAATATAATACCATGTAATTTTAAAGGTGCGTTCGGTAGAGATTAAAATCGGATTAAAATTGAAAAGTTAGCCGTTATTGTTGACTTTTATTAGACGAGTGAAACCCAATAACGAATATATTTTCAATTTTAATTCGATTTTGAGTTGTACCAAACAAGCTCTAAATTTATAAATAAAATAATAACACATTTCATGAGTTTAATACAAATATATCATGTATCCCATTAGTAATTAATTTTTGAAGCTAAAATATAAAATTACATTAATTATTTTAAGTTTTAGAATCGAATGCTAAACAAAATAAACTGGATAATGTGAAAATTGCTAATATTCTAATAAATTTTCAAAAAATAAAGTATTGTAAATATCTCTAATTCATACGTCAAAGCGATTTATTATACAATTTCGTAGATAATCTATTTATAATGTGAAAAGTCAAAAGCAAGCTACTAAGCAGTGACGATAAAAATTTTAAAGTAATATTTAAATTTACAAGTTGTTATCATTTGTCATATCAAATTAAACAATAAAAAGTTGATAACATAAATTGTTAAAATAACATAATAATTAACACAAATAAATAATATAATTGAGAGAGTTTTTGTCTTCCATTCGAAAGAATCAACGATTTATTAATTTTGTGCTTCGCTTTTTATGATTTCACTACACCATTTGTAACCGTCAATTTCGAGTTGAAATCTGTTGTCCACTACTCAAATTTTTACACGTTACTACATATTTTGAAACAGTAAATAGTAGAACGCCACCAAATATAATACAACATCATGCCCCTGTTTGAAACCCATTTTGAGGGGAATAGAAATTATGAAATAGTGATTGATGTGAGAATGTGTTGTGGAAAAGTAATGAATATTTTTTTTTATTTGTGTGTAATATTATTTTATTTGGAGAATGTTTGGTAGAAATAAAGAATGAGAATGAGAATTAGAATTAGAATGAGAAATTAATAGGTGTCAAACGAGATCTAATATATAGGCCCTGTTTGATACGGCTTAAAATTCAATTAAAATTGAAAATATGGCCGTTATTGAGTCTCACTCGTCTAATAAAAGTCAACAATAACGGCTATATTTTCAATTTTAATCTCTACCAAACACCCTTTTAGAAAATTATTCAAACACACCTTTTTAAGTTGCTTACCAAGTCGACTTTATTTTTTTTCCAAAAAAAAAAAAAATATGAAGTGGACAAAATTTAGGGTCTGTTTGGTACGGCTTAAAATCCAATTAAAATTGAAAATATGGCCGTTATTGAGTCTCACTCGTCTAATAAAAGTCAACCATAACGGCTAGTTTTTCAATTTTAATCTCTACCAAACACCCTCATAATATGACATGATGCTACTTACCGTTCCAAGATAATGTATTTATGTGCCAAAATCTGAATAGACAACGACCAAATGAACCATCATATAGGGATAACATATATCAACTCATCAGATCCCAATGTCTTCGGGTGTGCATTTGTATTTATAGTCTTTGTTTGGTTGAAGTTAAAAAAAAATTGATAAAAATTTAAAGTGAAGTTAATAATTAATTTCAGTCATACATTTAATGGAACTCATAATTTTTTTTATATCATTTTTACAATCATAAATTTTATCAATTCTTATTAAAATCTAGCCACTGTTTGGTAGATATTAAAATTAATTTTTTTTTATATTTTGATAAAAGTTAATGAAATGTGTGATTAAAAAGATGTGATCTCATGAAATGTGTAGCTAGAATTAATTGTTGACTTTGACTTTATATTTTAATTGAATTTTAATTCAAATCAAACAGGGGCCTACTAAATAACTTGAATCTTGTTACATTTACAGTCATTAGTGTACTGTAATTTTTTACAATCAACACACATTAGTGTAGGGCCCACTAATCATTTTTCAAATAACTTTTAGATATGACATACTTGTAAAATAACATTCTATCTTGTGCTTCTAGTGGTCCACGTGGCGTCGTTCGAATTTGACCAAAGTCAAAAATGGCCAGCATGGCAGCAGCCCACTTGAACCGCATGGTCAAAATCAAAGACTTTTAAGAAAAATCTTAATCTAGTGCAGTCATGTCTATAATAACAATTTTACGTCTACCTCAGCAGCCAATTACTTGATTTTAATAATTTTTCTTTAAGCAATATAAATAAAATTGAAAGCAGGCAAAGCAAACATACGTATTATAGAGTTTCAACCTGAATGTGAAATATTACATTCACTATCATTGATATTAAAAAATTAATATTTCTTATTTCACTTATAAGCAAATGCTACTTATTTATTTATTTGATAATGGTAAAATTAGTAATAATTTATGTTTATAATAGAAATTATAAATTGTTGATATTATAAATTAATAAAAATAAATAATGAATAAATTGTAACAAAATTATAATTTAAACAAACAAACACGAGAACAAATATATTTGTGAAATACGAATAAGAATAATGTTACTTGTATACAAGGAGTTACATAATGATTTATATATAGATAAAAATTTTGTATGATTCCTATTTTTTTTCAAAAAATATATTTTTTTCCTTTTTTTAATAAAATAATATTACACACAACAAAAAAACATTTCTTTCATTTTAACAACATATTTTTCATCAATAAACTATTTTAAAACATATTTTGAGTGTATTGGTGCATATTAAAATAAGAAATGCATTTTTTTGAAGTGATGTGATGAGAAATATGTGGTTAAGAAAGAATGAAAAGTTATTAATGTGATAAAAAATATTATTTTACTGAAAAATATATGATTGAAAATGAATATAAAAATAATAATAAAAAAAAAATGTGGAACAAACGGGAGCTTTACACATAAAAAATTGGAGCTCAAACAGGTCCAAAATATCAAAAAGAGTTGGGGTGGGGGCGGGGGTTTATTTATTTATTTTTTTCCCGAAGGTAAAAAGGTGGAAAAATTAATGCAAGTACAGAGGAAATTCTTGTGGTACACCCCATACACGTAAAACCCTTTAAATATGATTTTTTTTGTGGCGTGCTGCTGTTTGATTCTATCATTCTTTGATTTCAATATAAAGAGCTTTGAAAATTTTCTGAAGGTCTATCTGCCCTTCTGTTTTTTTCTTTTTATTTTCCAGAAGAACTTCTTCGAAGAAATCATGCAAGATAGTTGGAAATATTTGCTCAAGACTCTTTATGTAGTTTTTGCATTCTTTTCTGCTCTTTTACTGGGTGCCCTTAAAAGTGTGTAACTTTGTTAAGTTTCAAGAATTCTCGTGTAATTTTCTTGATTGTTCATCCATCAGTAAATGGTTTATTGGTTATGAGTTTGCAGGTTCGCTGGTGGGTCCGATTGCTTGCTTAATTCTGATATTGGGGAATCTTGGGGTGATTTTAGGCCTTTTCCCTGTACATGTTGCCTGTGCAGTTTACACCCTTGTCAAGTAATTATTTTCTTGTTTCTCCTTATTCTTACATATTGCTTTATTCTAGGTTGGAGGGAAACAAAGAACATTAAAAACAAATTTAAAATGCAGTTGTTTTCAGAAATTAAGCTTGATCTGGGCTTTACTTGTTAGTTTGATTATTGTTGTTTGAAGTTTGCTGTTTTTTATTTTTTATTTTTTTAACAGAACAAATAGGTGTGATGCACCACTTAAAATTGCAATATTTTTCGGGTTGCCTGCTTTGTTTGGTCTCTGGTTGGCTCTTAGCATAGCTGGTAGTATACTTGTGGGAGTGGGATATGGTTTTTTCACTCCTTGGGTTTCAGCCTTCGAGGCCTTCAGGCTTGACAATGAATCCAAGAAATTCTTCCACTGCATTGTGGTATGAATTTAATCTATATATTTCGTTTCTTCTCTTATGGAAATTCGATTTTTACTTTCTCAAAAATTTATTTTTATATGATTTTCTTCTGCTCTGTGAAAATTCAGGATGGAACATGGGGAACTATCAAGGGTAGCTGTACCGTTGTCCGGGATTTTGCTGATATATGCTATCATTCTTACCCACTCTACTTGAAGGAGCTGCGTGAATCCCCTGCATCGCATGAACTTCAACCTCTCAGGTAATAGTTTTTCAATTGACTTATTGAGGGTGTATTTGATATGTAGTATTGGACAGGACTCGACAACGTAATGAACAACATTTTCTTTTCAGTACTATCTGGTGCTGTCGGGTTCACCTTACCATGAATGATAAATTTAGCCGTTCATCCTTCGTTTGCAGAAAATTATAATGGATTTAACTTTAGCTTTTATATTTCTGTTACTTCAGTTTTTTTGGTTTGGAAAGTAGTAAGTAGTTGAATACAGGCACTGAAAACGTGATGGAATTAAACAATTATTATCATTCTTAACGTTCTTTGGTGAAACCATCATGCAGGCTTATTCATGTGCCTGGATGCATCATTGTTGGATTATTGGGGCTGATAGTGGAAATTCCTCTTTACACCGCTATTGCAATTGTAAAGAGTCCTTACATGTTGTTCAGGGGATGGCACAGATTAGTACACGATTTGATCAGTCGGGAAGGCCCGTTTTTAGAAACAGCTTGTGTTCCTATTGCCGGATTGGCAATCCTTATGTGGCCACTTGTTGTTATTGGGAGCATTATAATGGCCGTATTTTCAAGTTTTTTTATAGGATTATATGGGTCTGTTATAGTATATCAGGTATATCTCAGCCAGAGAGATTTTTAAAACACAAATTTCTGAATTGCACGTGGTTTTTACCTGTCATTACTCATGGTGATGCAGGAAAGGTCCTTCCGAAGAGGCGTTGCTTATGTCATTGCTATGGTTGCTGAATTTGACGAGTACACAAATGATTTGCTCTATCTTCGCGAAGGGTCAATCCTTCCAAAGTAATTAGTTCCATTAATATCTCTCTCTCTCTTTTATTTATTTATTTTTTTCTCTCGAGGTCTTTGTGATTGCTTCATGGATGAAAAGCGTTCTAAGAATAAAAAGTTCACTTACAAAACATTTTTTTGGAAGTTAGAAATAAGTAAATTTCTTATATTGACACTGAAGTATGAGTTACTCTAAAAAGGGTAACCTTTTTTACTTAGAAGTAAGAAAAACATTTTTGGAGTGAAAAAATACATAAAGTAATTAAGTACTTAACTTTTTTAAGCTTAGCAAAACATTCTCAAAGTTTTCTAGCTTTTTTTGTGCTCATTCACCTTCCACGACGCTAATCTTGTTACTCATGGCCAGGCCCCAGTACAGGAAGAAAAGTAAATCCAATTCTGAGTTTTCTGTTCGACAAAATCATTCATTACGTGGAAATTTCAGTTCTGCCTTCGCTGAAGCTCCTTCAATGCTTGTGCCAAACCTTACATCATCGAGATCTGTTCGGGAGGCAATACACGAGGTGCAAATGGTGCAGGTATGCATTTTCTGTAATTAGGGAAATCCAGGATAGTTTGACATCCAAGATATGCAGAAACAACAAAATCGTGTTTCATTAATAATATATCTTTCTTCCATTTTATAGCGTTAACGCTAACAGGAAGAAACTTCTGAATACGAGTATACTACCAATTAATGGAAGTAAGGAACAAATTAATGCAAGAGAATTAAAATAGAGATAAAGAAATAGAGGACTTAAAGAATACAGAAATGGATTCACGTAGCCGACCCCCAACACTTTTAGTGGAAACATGCATAGTTTGTTTTTCTTGAATTTAAATAAATGTACTTACCGCGAGCAGGAAAATGAAATATTACATGAAGCAAAAGTGCGTAAATTTAATAGGTGAGATATAAGTAATAGCAATTTTTTTTTTTTTTGTTGACTTAACGTGAATCACATAAATGATATTTTGTTCTGTCTACTATTTGGAACATGTATTAAGAGCTTTTTTCAAGTGTATAGATATTTACCTCCATTGACGAGACACAAATTTACAACCGGCACTATTTGTAAAATGACCCATGTAAAAAAAAAATGCATTGAGTTTGTGATATATGTTATGTATGCATTTTTGTAGGTAGAAGTGCTTAATGTAACGTTGACGTATGGTAGAAAATTCATGATAGAAGTGCACAAATGCCAGCCGTAGTCCTGCGAACTGTGGTCTACTTTACACAGATAACATTAATTTTGGCAAAACAATCACCTTGGCATGTAGGAGAGAATAAGTAATTCTGTAGCAATTGGATTAAAGTTCATATTTGCTGCTAGTCACAAAAAATAAATGAACGGTTTCTTTTATTTTGCAAAAAATGAAACAGGTATGGGGAAGCACCATGAAATTATGTGAACAGAGAGGCAAGAAACTATTGGATACAAATGTGATAACAACAGCCGACCTCAATGATTGGTTGAAAGCAAAGAATGCAAATGATGCATCCATCATTGCCATTGGATTGCCCTGTTTCTCATTTTTGCAAACGATCCTGCACTCTATTAAAGCTGACTCTGACGGGCTACTGCTTTTGGATGATCTTGAGATCACCCATCTGAATCGACCCCAGAGCAGATTGTTGGACTGGTTTTTCCAACCCGTGATGGTCCTCAAAGAACAAATCAGAGTCATCCATTTTGAAGATGGTGAGATACAGTACCTGGAGAAATTGGTTCTCTTCGGAAACAATACAGAACGCATTAAGGCTTGGGACAATGGTAGTGTTATTCCTCGGGACCCAGTCAGAGCTGCTCGAATCGATGGTATCAGTCGTAGGTAAAAAAAATAAGCTTTAATATCTACCTAATATTCCTCCTTTATAAAGACTATTAGGTGGCCATTTATTTCTTAGATCTACACTTAAGAGAGGTAATAAAGGATGAACCACTATAAATTGGTGTGCGCTTGGCTTACTGATTGTTACTAAGTCCTATTGCTCTTGTAAGTAGGGATTAGCGCTTAATCTATAACATGAAATGGTGAAGGAGATATAACTTTTGAAGATGTTTCTCTTGGCAGGATGGTGGGAATGACTAGAAGTGTATACAAGTTTCCGACCTATAGAAGAAGATATCGGCAGGTTGTTAAGAACTTAATATGTTATTCAGTTTCAAAGGACGGTTCTTGTTCTTCAGCAAAGGAGGGTTATACCAGATCCATCACTTGTTCTGCAACTAAAGAAGACTCCAACAGATCAATGTCGACAAGATCAATTGGTTCCATGGATATCGTCTGAGATTTTTAGCTGTCATTCTTTTTTCCGGATTATGCCACTTTGCCAGAAAGAATTGACAGATGCAGTGATAGATGAATTGGTGATAGAAGATATGATTCGATGGAAAAGTTGACCGTTTTCTAAACAGTCCAATGATAGAATGTCACGTGACATTATATCAATTTTTCTAGCAATGTAGCGTGATTGTCTTTTTTTTTTTTTGATTTTCTAATGTTGTACAATGGCTTGTGTAATCCTCTAGGTCATATTGGCTTGTAAAGTTTTTGTTACACATTGTTTTTCAAGTTAGAAACTTTGTCCAACATATACAGAATTTATAGTGGGCATGGACGCTCGGTGTTCAATTTATATGGGAAAGTTTTTGAATGCTCTATAGGAAATTATACATACATTCAAATTCTCATCTTCAAAGTCTTGAATAGAAAAGCGTATACCGTACACAAATGGTTCTTGCACATTGTGCAATGTACACAATCAATAAAGCAGCATATTTAGTTTATGTTAAACATATATAATATGATACATCAGTCTAATAGATAAGTTTATGGTAGCATTCAACATTTTAATTAAATTTATTGTCACAGTACTTAGCATAAGCTAAGCACATGTACTTAGTAGATCATTTTTTTCTTTATATATGTACATGTGCGACATTTTTTCTTTATTTATTAAATTGGCTTTTTGTCTTTGTTTCTCGAACAATTTATAAATTGTATTATAAATAGATAGAAATAAAAGTGGCGGATAAGTAGATAGTATTTGTAAATTTATTAGAATATGTAGTTGAAAATGAAAGAGAAATGATTTTTAATGTCGAAATGGTGGTTCGGTACTTGCATTTACACGTCATAATGTAGGGTGAACTAGATGAATTTTTTTAGAATCTCGAAATTTCAGTTTCAAGATATTTTCATATTATTCTTATTGTATGAACATGATTTTCTGGTAAAAAAAAAAATTGTTGACCTCATTCTTTGTAGGATGATGTGTCCAAAGGCCTTTCACGTCCACATAAGCCTGTTCCTACACACCAGGACAAACCGTTAACAACACATCGCCTACTTCGAAGGGGAGGGGGGTGGCCGCATGCACTCCGATGGTCAAATCAGTTGATCATATAAGTATTTGCGTATTGGATGCGCTTTAGACATAGCCCCTTATGTAAAAAAAAAAAAAAAGGTTCGGATTTAGGAGCACCCTGTGGAATATTGAGTGAGCAAAATTTATATATTGAGAGCATAAACTTGCAATACATTTGAATGACGCAACGTGTGAACTTTTATAGTGGAAGAGAATGAATAAGAATTGTTGGATGAAGAGGCATTTGGTCTTATCCATACGACGATGCATCTTATTATGGGCGTCAAATCAATCAAAAGCATTTAATGTTATGACCCATTTTACCATCCCTAAGCTTGTCGTGTAGGGCTTAGACTTGAGATATTGACTTGATAGATTGACTGTTACATTAAATCGTCGCTTCAAGCTTTCACATAAAATTCTGTATAGAACCTACCTCGCCTCATCCATGAGGGCTCGGCCAATCAATAGGGGTTTGGCCTCTTCATGGGAGTTCAACTAATGCATCCCCAAATTCACTTGTTGTGTGGCTCCATGTGGTTATGCTTGAAGCCTCGCTTAAAGAGGCATAGCAATTGTCTGCCAATTCCATGTATGAATATTCATATAATGTGTGAACTTTCGGGGTAAGATGTACTCGAGAGACCCCGATAACAGCATGGTCACCTAAGTCAGCAGAATCACGGGGGTCAGCCTAGCAGTTGATATATTCTGTTATATAAGTTTCAGTCAGTCAGTTAGTGGGGGGATGCAAATAAATGGGAAGGGATGAGAATTAGGGACTTATTTATTCATTGAGAACAGTTGAGCGTTGTGAGGAGAGCCGGCCTCCAGAAGAGCCCGGGAATGTCTTTTATTTAGTTCAGTTCATTTACAGTGTTTGTAATCTATCAGTAATTCAATAAACAATACATATTCCACTACATTTCATTCTTGTTATGCTCTAATAGACTTCCAGTAGATTGATATGGGCTAATCACTCCGGATTAACAGATTCGCAGGGCTTCCAGTAAAGCAGCACCAGCATCCAATCCACAGGAACTTATCCGCTACTTCAGGTACACAGCTGTAACAAGGGCAGGAGGATTCTATCAGCCGAGCAGGATAATAGAGAACCTGTAGCAAGGTAATTACTCCATTTGAGCACCAGCAGCAGAGGGTTCTAACAAATTGGTATCACAACATCGACACTAGGAAAGGTGACATTAATTGATCTAATGGGATGAATTTGGAGATTCATGAGGGGATAAGAACAATGTAGTTTGAATTCCAAAGGGGCGTGTCAATGATGATGGAGAAGATTGAGATGCTGATGAAGAAATTGGATGGACATGAACGTGAACGGAAGGAGAATGGATTGGCCGCTACTTCGCCTGAGATCACCTATACCTTTGAAGTTTCACATAATTTTGATGAAATCGAGACAAGTACAGACAGCCGAAATCGACGTGAGGGAACTATCGTCAGAGGAAACTGGAGATTAATTGCAAGTTTACCAATGCAGTTGCCGGTGTCACCGGATGAAGGTCAGAAAGGTTAAACCACATGACTTGGGCTAAATTATGGAATTTGCCCAAAGGGAAGAAGACAAAAAGGAGTCCATGAAGCAAGCCCAATTCAATTCCAGGGCCATATAGAATTAAAAGTAGGTCAACTTACAAAAATACCTTTAAAATTAAGGGTCTTTTGAAAAATCATATGAAACATATTTTGAAAGTAAAAAATATTGTGTAAAATCAATTGTCACTTTTTTATTAAAAAACTAATATGCAATGTCACTTGTATAAAAAAAATGATGTTTGTCCCTCTAAAAAGTGACAAACACTAAAAAAGTAACGCAAATTCAAAAAAGTGACGTACTAAAAAAAGTGACACCATTATGCCTTCACCATTTATTACTATGAAACTTTTAAAACAGTAAATTTCAATTGAGACATTTTGTCAAACACCTTGATAATATCTTATAAAATCAAAGGGAAAGAGTTTACAATAGTTTTGGAGCTGATTCCAAATTTAATGACAATTTTTTTATGCATTTATATACAAACTTGTCACAATCTATGCCAAACATGCTTCAAATATAAATGAATGAAAAAACTACTCAAATTCAGAGTTCAGCCTAAAAAACAAAGTTTGCTCAATATTACCTTCAAATTCATACGAGTGTATTTCTTCAAGTTTGAATTTCATTCTATATTCCCAGATTTTTTCTTGGATGGCTTTGATTCATGATATTAATTTACCTACTTTGACCATAGATAAAATCGATCAAATATCAACAAAGATTTACCAAAATCCCATATTTCGATTATTTATAGTAGCAAACTCGTGGATGACCAAACCAGAAGTCCATGGAATGTTCAGAATTTCTAGACGAGGTTGTGTATATGGCCTTTTTGAGCATATTCTAATTTGAAATACTCTGATGACATTGATCAGCCACCGGTTGGAGTAACTAATTCAAAGGAATTTGCTTGGAAACTTGAAAAGTAAAAAACACGGTGTAAGAGAAAAAAAAAACTAGTGGAATCAATTGAGACGGTGGTGAGAAGAATAGGAGTTGTAGGTGATGAGAGTCTCTCTTTGGATTCTTCTAGACCATAAACCACTGGTTTGGGTTTTAGGTGGTTTTGTAATTCAACTTAACACCACACCATCATCAACAACAACCAGGAATCGCTAGTCCAATAGAGTACCAACATTCGGAGAATTCCTCCGTTGAGCAGCAACAGTAGGGGGTCCTACTAAAACTATTTCTTTGCACTCCGCACGTTTTGTTATTTGAAAAGGAAGTGCTCCGGCATGGGTTGTTTTATATTAGTTGAACCTATGCTTTTCTAGCCTCTCAATTGTGAAGGAATAACGTAGCACAATAGTCATCCAAGTCAAAGCGTGTTTATCTATATGATGCATGATTTTACAATGTTTAGCATGAGTAGAATTTTCATGGAAGTGTTCGAACTTGATTGTAGGCAAAGCCCATGTATTGAGGGCGAACAAGTAGACAAAGTTTAAACATGTGCTAAGGCTAAAATTCTTTTAGGTGAAACCTTTGCTATTATGGCGAGCCTATTGATATAGTTGAAGCCAGTGATAAGACTAAAATTATTTTAGGTGATGCCCTTATTCTGAGAACGAGCCTATTGATACAGTTGAAACCTACGATAAGGTTTAAATTTGTTTAGGTGAGACCCTTGCTATGAGGGCAAGCATGTTGATATAGTTGAAACCTATGATAACTCTATGTGAACTATTGTTCCACATTATCGCTTCGCAATTGAGAGGCTAGAAAAGAACAAGTTCAATTAATATAAAACAACCACCCATGTCATAATACTCCCTCTTCAAAGAACGAAGCATGCGGCATGCAAAGCAACAATACATCTCAATCCAAAAGTCCACACTTTATATGAATATCCATACAAGTACTTGGGGGGATTATTCTTATGCCACTTCTAGCGAGGCTCTAAATATGACCACGTGATAGCCATATAAGTGAATATGAGCTTACACTCCACGTCATTCTGCCCATTTGAAAATTTGGTCGAACCCACATGATGAAGCTAAACCCATGAAGCTCTACAAAAGAACTTCTATGCAAAATCTTACGTGAAATATTAACGTGACAATTCACTGCAACTACCACCCAACCAAGTTAACATGTCAAGTCTAAGACCTATGGGTCAGATTTAGGGCGGAAAAATGGTCATAGCATTAAATGTTTTTAATTGATTGATACCCATGATAAGATGCCTTGATCGTGTGGATGAGGCCACTTATCTCTTCATCAAACAATTCTTATTCATCCATTTCTACTATAAAAGCTCACACATTATGTAATTCAAAAGTAATACAAGTTCATGCTTTCAACATATGACTTTTGCTATCTCTATATTCCATATGTGTTCTCCTAAAGCCAAACCCTTTTTACGTAAATGGCTTACATCTAAAGCACTTTTCACGCTCAAATACTTATATTATCCACTGACTTGATCATAGAAGTGCATGTGACATCCTTTCTCACCATCGAAGTAGGCGATGTGTAGCTAACATCTTGTTTTAGTGTGCAGGAGCAAGCTACGTAGATGAAGATGGTTTGGGATCTGTTGACCACGTCCCCCTATAAAAAATGAGGTCAGCAAAATATTATTGTGTGCTTACAAATTACAGGAGTGTTCTCCTGCCCTTAGTGGGCAGGAGAACACCATGCCCACTGCTGATGTGGCACGCCACATCAGCAGTTGGCTAAATTAAAATAGGATGATTAATTTGACTTTTTCTCTCTCCAATGCCAACTCAAATTACTCAATGGTCACTTCACTTCCCAACTTTTTAACTTTTTTGATTTGCTACCCCACCACCACCCCTACCCACCCTATCATATCTAGTAACTTAAAGTTCCTTATTGTCCCAACCACTCAAATCTCACAATTAATATGTATAGAGCCCGTTTGTGAGTGATTAAAATCAGATTAAAATTGAAAAATAGCCGTTATTATTGACTTTTATTAGATAAGTGAGACCCAATAACGGTTATATTTTCAATTTTAATCCGATTTAAATTGATACCAAACGGGCCTATAATATTTTTCAACTCATATTTAATATTTATAATATTTATCTTTTCTTTCATATGTAATATTTATAATTTTTTTTGACCAAGCTGTGTAATATTTATATGTGAAATAAGGATTTTGCAATGCCATTTAATTGTTATCAATTTTTGCGCAATTTAATGAACAAGTTTACATGTGTTAATAACAAACATAAAAGGCAAATATTATATCGTCTCTCAAAAATTATTATTAAAAAATATAAACGATACTACGGATAAACACGTCTTGCTCCGATGTCATAATTGCTACTGGCAATACTCATATAACCCCCCGTCTTCTGTAAAACAGTTAGACTCGTGATCGAAATTGGGATAATATGGTTCGTCCACCAAATTTGACCTGAGAAAATGGAAATAATGTTAGATGAGTTACATAACATATTAGTAATGAGTCAAAAAAAATAAAAAAATTACCATTTTTGTAAATTGGGGCATGTTCGTTTGTCATGGTCATGATCACCACATGAACGTCATTGCCTACTACCTTTATAAATAGCTTTTTCGTTCGACAATTTTAGTCGCTTTCCGCACCCTTTTGCTCTAACAACACTTGGATCACCTACGATTGGACTTTCTTCGCGACTTTGGCTTCCAATCTTGTTCATGACAACGTTGCCTCCAATATCGATCTCTTTCAGGTTGATATGCAACTTATCAAATTCGCCTAACAAATATGTGATGCGAGCATCTGTTAAAGAAGCATCATCGACTAGCAAAGAAGCCTTGNAAATAAAAAAATTACCATTTTTGTAAATTGGGGCATGTTCGTTTGTCATGGTCATGATCACCACATGAACGTCATTGCCTACTACCTTTATAAATAGCTTTTTCGTTCGACAATTTTAGTCGCTTTCCGCACCCTTTTGCTCTAACAACACTTGGATCACCTACGATTGGACTTTCTTCGCGACTTTGGCTTCCAATCTTGTTCATGACAACGTTGCCTCCAATATCGATCTCTTTCAGGTTGATATGCAACTTATCAAATTCGCCTAACAAATATGTGATGCGAGCATCTGTTAAAGAAGCATCATCGACTAGCAAAGAAGCCTTGTATGACAACATCCCATGTCGTCCCATCAGTGATTGCCCATTATCGTTGTCAACAAATGAACCACCCATATGTTCGTGTACTGACCCAACCTGGCATTCTTCGTCCATCTTTGTAGAATGTATTTCTCTGGTAAAAGCAAAACTTGTTTTTTCATGAAATAGCTAAGCATATGTTGACACGGATAACCTTCAAATTCAAACATCCCACAACTGCATGCGATGAAATCAGAATTTGTGAAATAGGTAAGTACACGTTGACGTTCTAAAGTCTTTCCCCAGTCAAATCGCTCCACCCCATACACTTTAGCATCGACGGAGTCCAACCTCTTCGAGCAAATGTAAAAATTACTTTGCTCAATTTCCTTCTGAAAAGACATGAAAATACTTTGTGTAAATTTGGACCATCTGGTGTTCCATTATGCTAACTGATGTCAGTCTTGGTTGTTCGGTGAGATCAATGTGGTTAGTAACTAACTCTTCATGTCGTTGATGAACTAGTGCCCTGTTGAAACGAGTAATGAAACCTATCAACGAATTCTTCCGGTTGATGTACTTCTTCATGAATGAGTGGCCACTCTCAGATCTTTGGCTGCTAGACATGCCTACACTAAAAACATGTTTCACATACGCAGGTACCCAACGAAAACATATCTCGTACATGTTATTCATTGCAGTCCAGTTGTGTATTTTTCATCACCTCATTCCAACGGTTCTCGAACTCCTCGGGTGTCTCAGATTGTTTGATGATATTTACCAATCTGTGATACTGCTCATTA